>PVKA01029233.1:0-28521 GCA_004027165.1 Ctenomys sociabilis | reverse complement strand
TCACTCAAAATTCTTCAGTTTTTACAAAATTAACAGTAGAGTAGGGAAGGGAGCAGGGAGGCAGGCAGCTACATGGAGTAGGGCTGGGAAGGCTATGCTTCGGTCTCCACCTGAGGCTGGCTTCCTGGGACATTGTTCTGCTCATCCTTCATTTCTGTGTCAGTGGGGTGGTCTCCGGTAGCTACCTCTGCCTTAGCCTGTAAGGATGAGGGAAAGGAAGGTGCTGAATTCTCAAGTAAAAGCCACACATTTAATTTCTAACAGAATTGTGTGAATTTAACAATTCTTCTAGAACTGTCCTAAAAGATATACCTGTGAAAATTCAAAGTATGAACTTACAAGGTCATTCATTTGTAATACTATGTACAACTATGTTCATCTATCCTGGCGGTATCTATTACATGTGACTGGTTCCAACTGATGTTTTGAGGCAGGGTTTTGCTATGTAACACAGGTGTCCTCAAACTCATTATGTAACCAGACTAGCTCCAGAACTCATAATCCTCAAGTTTCAGACTTCTGAGTAATGGAATTACAGGCACATGAACTTCAAAAATCAATCTGTTATAAGACATGCATTGGATTTTAAAGATTTATTCTAAAAAAAATACACTAATGCCTTATTACATCATAATAATAGTAACAATATTAGGGGGCAGTATGGGGGATTTAATCCAGGCCTTTACACTGAGGCACACATATACCTATTTTTTTTTTTTTTTTTTGAGCTAATGTCTTAAGTCTTCCAGGCTGAGCTTATTATTTTTAATTTATGTATTTGGTAAAAGGTCTCACTATGCAGATTAGACTCATGGCGGTCCTGTTTTCAGACTCCCCAGTGCTGGTATTACAGGCATATGCCCCACGCCTGGACTCTGTTGCTGGTTCAGCACACACCTGGGATGAGGCAGGCACAGCATGTGGGACCAGGGATGGAACCCTGGTCCCTGAGCTTGCCAAAGCAAGTGCTTTGCTGCTGAGCTATCTCGCTGGCCTTAGGCTGAGCTTAAACTTGTGATCCTTCCGCCAGAGTCCCAGTGCTGGGATTATAGGTGCGTGCTATCATGTTCTGCTCATAGATCAAATTTTAAGAATTATATATATGGCAGCTGGGTGTGATAGCACACACATGTACTCCCTACTACTGCTAAAAACAAAACATAAATGCATCACTAAGATTTTGGAGATATCTTACATTATTTTGTTAACTGAAATGTTACTGATTTCACCTTTCTTTTTGGGAGGAGAGGGGCTGGCTCAGCCTGCCCTCAGGGCAGGGCTAGCACAGTATGTGTTTCGGGGATCAAAAGGCAGTCCCCTGCATTTGCCTAGGCTTGCCTAAGCAAGCCTGTCAGAATGTGGGGAGATGACTCAGTGGAATAAGCACTTCCCTGGTAAGTGCAAGGGCCTGAGTTCAATCTTCAGTTCTGCCAAAAAAGAATGCTGAGTTATCTTGTCAGCCCAATCTCACCTACTTTAGCTTTTTAAACATGCATGGTGACTAGCAGAAAACTTAAATCAATATGTGGTTTGCATTTTATGTTTGTAGACTATATTGGTTTAATATAACAAAACATTAAGAAACAAGGAAATGGTTATATGAGATGCTATTTCAATAGAGTGAAATACTATATATAAGCATAAAAGAAAATATAGCTTTTAAATATTGATATATGATAAGCATCTATGTACTATGTAAAAATCTTTGTACTGTAAACAGCATATTCCCCTGAAAGCCTCACTAATGTGTTTGTCTCATATGAAAGCATTGGAGTAGAATGACAAGTACTGGTGCAGGAACACAAGCATTAGGAAGAAGCAGGATTTTTATTACACTCTTTCCAACACTTTTTGGGATAAAGGAATTTGAACTCAGGGCATTTACACTGAGCTATACCCCCACTTCTTTTTCCATTTTTATTTTGAGATAGGGTGTTGCTAAGCAACAAAGTTGCCCAGGTTGGGATAAAACTTGTGATCCTTCTACCTCAGGATCCCATAGTGCTGAGATTATAAGTGTGTAACATTATGTCTAGTTCTATGTAAATACATTAAATAATCCCTTGTCTAGGATGTATTTCAGTGGTAAAGTATAGGCTTAGCATGCTTGAGAGCCTGAGTTCAATCTCTAGACAACCCCTGCCAAACATCTGGAGACTTTCAGAGACTTGATGTACAAAACCAGGTATGGTGACACACCTGTAACCAGTACTCAGGAGACTGAGGCAGGAAGTTCATGAGTTTGAGGCCAGCCTGGGCTGCACTGCACTCAGAAAAAAATAGACGCCAGGCACTGAAGGGTACAGAAAGAGGAGCTAACACCTGAGCTGTGTAGACAGGTTCCAACCCTGTCCACAAAAGTAAAATGGATCCATCAGGAGTCCTTTCTGAGGAAATACACATCCCTACTTTTGAGAAGACAGCAACTCTAGTTTCTAGAACTGACACAATCACTTTATATGAGCTGGACTGAGGAACAGGAAAAGAAGCACCTTGTTCTATTCATTCCATTCATGTCCCATCCAATCCTTACCTTATTCTCCTCCTCAGCTAATCTTTCAAACATGTTAGCATAGAGTTTCTTCTCCCGTGCAAGCTGCTTGCGGATCCGCTGCTGGCATATAGCCAGCTGGGTCTTCGCTGCTTTATTACTGGGGTAGAGCTGCAGAACCTTCTGGAAGTCAGCCCGGGCTAGGTCAAAGTCATTCACAGCCAGATGGGCCTCTCCTCGGCGGAAGAGGCCCTTCTCATTGTTGCTGTCCAGTTCCAGGGCCTAAGAAAACAGAGAGGAACTGGCAGAGTAAGTCTTCAGGTCCTATAGCTTACCGGACCACTGCAGGGTTCCACAGGGACCTGGATGAGAAATGGCTGGTGCCAGTCCAGAGCAAGGATTAGGGAATTAAATATGAGAGATTTAGAAAGTAACTCTAGAAAGTAACTCATTTATTTCAAGAATGAGAAGACACCATATTTTGCATTAAAGAAGGACTTCTCAATTCCCACTCTTTTTAGAGGAAAGTAGGTGACAATGAGGAAGCTATAAGAATCAGGATAAAAAAAATTCTTTAGTTCTTCCTGTGCAGTGCTTGCTTCTATTTTTGTGGCAACTGCTCCACATCAAAAAGTCAAAGTGGTTGCTACGGGCACCTCATCATGCTTCTGGGCCTACAATCTCCACAATCTCAGAGCTCCTACCAATATTTCCCATGATTCCCACCGTGATCATCAAAGGCAAAACTCAACCAGTTCACTTAGCCCTTCTTATAAATGTTATCTCTGTAACCTTCAAAGGGACTTTACCTTGTTACAGCTTTCGATGGCAGCTGAGAAGGCCTGCAGCTTCAGATGACACATTGCTAAATTCAGGTGGGAAGCCAGGCGAAGGGCCTGTGCCTTCTGTGCTTCCTCCTCAGAGAAACTTGACTCGTATTCCAGCCAGGATACGATCTTCTTGTACTGAACTAAAGCCTGCTTGTACTTGCCTTCCTAGAATGGGAAGCAGATTTAGATACCCAGTAGCATTAGGCTGTCATATCCAGTGAACAGTAAATGACCTGTGGACAAAAGACTCCTGTCTTTACCTCTCTTATCAGTTTCAATAGGCTCAGTGAGATATACTAGCGTGAAGACTGCAAGAAGAGGGTTGGCCCACAGCATCCCTTACTGGGGGTATCCTGAGTGTAACTTTTGGCTCACCTTGAAGTACACAGTGCCTTGCTCTTTCACTATGGTGCTCTGTTCCAGCTTTTCCTCAGAATTCATTTCCCAAGACTCCTTTGCCTGCCACAATCCAGAGGTGAGACAAAGTGATCAGTGTCATTGGTAGGGCAGAACCAAATCCAGAGAAAGAAAGCCTTGGGGCTGGGGAGATGGCTCAGTAGAATAAGCATTTGCCTGGCAAGCACAAGGGCCTGAGTTCAATCCCCAGTTCCAAAAAAAAAAAAAAAGAAATAAAGCCTTAAGCAAACCTACCTTCTCAAAACTCTTGAGGTGTATCTCGTATTTCAGGTGAGCATTTGGTGGGATCTGGAACCTTTCTTTTCCAACACTGCCAAAACCATAACTGTAAGGGTGAAAACTTTTGAGTCATCTTGGCATCCTTTAACCTGCTCCAGATTGAAAAACCTCCTGTTCATTTCCAGGAAAGAATCTTCCCACCTCCTGAGAACTGATTTAGATGTTTCCTGTTTGGCAAAATCTTCTCTAACCTCTTTACCTAGGTGGTCCTATACCATTTTTACATATTCTCATAACTCTTAATCACATGGTAGGGCTGGGAGACAGCTCAGTGGCATAACTCACATACACAAGGTCCAGGGTTCCAAGTTCCATCCCCGGTACCACAAAAACAAAAACAAACAAACAAAAAAAAACTAAAAAAATCACATGGTAATCAGATAGGGATAGTAGGGATCAGCAATGACTTAAAAGGGTAACTTAAAAGGGTACCTCAATGAACAAGTCACTAGAAGGCAAGAATGATGATAGTTTTGAACCCCTCAACACTTTCAGCAGTATGCCTGGCATTTAGGAGTGTCTCAAAAAAGGATGTTATTTATCAAATTGGAGCTTTTCCTCAATCTGTGACTTCTGCATGATATTCTGTTTTCTTTGTAACAGCATATTTTTTCATCTCGACTTCTTCAATGAGAATCCCCCTAAACCTATTTCCAATAGGGAAGGACTTCAGCCTGAAGCCTCCATTACTGGCCATTTTCTGGCAGCAGCTGGAAATCTTGCTGTTGGCATAAGAGTACAAGGACTAGGCTTTGATCTACAAAAATGTGGGCAAATGTAACACACTTCTAATTACAACAAAGGGGTCCTAATGCTCTAAAGCTGGTGCTCCTAGAGTTGCAGCAAACAGACAAAAGCAAGTGAATACAAATGGCCAGTTATATGACTCACCATGGACACCCAGATCTCTGGCCTTGATTTGCCTACCTAGTTGGCAGTCTATGGCTCACCTGGGCTTGAGGTATATTATGGAATGTTCTCCTTTCTCCATGCGCTGAATGGCCTTCTCTAGTCCACAGGGAAGATCCAGACTTTCCCCACTGCCAATCTCAAAGCGGAGCTCCCGCTGGTCAAAGAGCTGGTCCTTGAAGTACCCTTCCAGTGTGACTGGCATGAAAAAGAGGTAATGTATCAGCAGTCTGAGAGGGCAGTGCACTGAGAAAGAATGCTACCAAACTACCTACATCTCCCCATGACTTCCTGCCCTCGGGGTATCCCTGTCACATTCTCAGACCTGCAGGGAGGTTAAGAGAGTATGGCCCAATACCTCTCTTTACAGATAAAAAATAACAAACTCAGAAAAAGGAAATGACTTGCCTAAAGCCAACTAGGGCCTAAATTGTAAGAACCAGAATTCAAACTGAAGACTTCTCTCCACACCACAGACCATAGTTCTTACCCTCCACAATAGCACCATCATTGGGTCTGGAGTAGCCTTCACCCCGAGTACGTATTCTTCGGATGATTCCACCATCTTCATCTTCAGTCAGGTCTTCTCCCTTAAACTCAAACAACTCCACCTGTGGGACAATCATAAGGTGACCAATGCCTTCGTGCACTAACTCAGCAACTTTTTTCTTCCAGAAGAGTCTCTAGTAAGTGCCAGGACAGATCTGTCCATGGGACAGCTATACCAAGAGTGCAAGTTACACTTCTAGGTCCTTAGGAGCTACCACAGCTTTGATTTGGCAGTGGCTGAAGTCATATGGACTTCAGCCAGCTTCAGAACAATCAATGTGTTACTCTGCTCCACTTAACAAGGACACAAGAAACCCAATGCAGTAGGGATCAAGAATGACTTTGTATTCCTGAGCAGTCTCCTGAATATTCTCTAGTATCTACTGTCTGGCTTGCCATTTCCAGACCTAATAGCATTAGTGTCACCTCTTCAGAGTCTTCTCCCAATATGTGACCTATAGAAAAGTATCTCTCCTTTCTGAGCCCTAAGGGGTCGGACAGCACACATTCTCTTTCATGACTTCTCTCAGTAAGAATGGTGCAGCCCCTGACAATGCTTCCATCTGGAAGGTCTTAACAGCCCCTTCTTTCAACTGAAGGCTCCATTACCTCTCATTATCTGGCAGCAGCAGAGCCAGCTGCCTTCTCCATTTCTTCTTCTAAGGCCAGGCCTCTTGTCTCCAAGAGGTAGGAAGGGCTGGAAGGCAGCCAGCCACTGGGACAAGATAAAAGCCTGGCTCTCTACCTGGGTATTTATGGCTAAACACTCACCTCAAACACAAGTGTGGCATTGGGGGGGATATTTGGAGGACTCCCTGCTGAACCATAGGCATACTGTGGTTTGCAGGTGATGCGGCACAGCTCCCCCACCTTCATGGTTGCCACAGCAATATCCCAAGCCTTGATGACCTCCCCTGTAGGTAGAGGAAAATAGGACCCCCTTAGCAAGGTTCTGACTGTGACCACAAACCATGTTCCCAAAGAGTTACTGTAATGCACCCAGGAGAAAGCTGAACAACCTTTAGAAAAGGGATAAGAAGTTTGTATCAAGTGCTATCAGGTCTCAGGACTCCTAACCCTAGAATAATGAAGTGCAAGAAGCAAGACAGTCTATCCTTAACAATGAGAAATTGAGTTACTAAGGAAAGGGAAAGACAAATCAATACAGTATACAGTCATAGAATGAGTTATATACTGTGATCCAGCCCTCTTGGAACTCAGTGCTGTGAATACAATTTCTGCTTGTTGCAATTTTTATCCCCTTCCATGCCTATCCCACAAGCCAAGTGACCATGCCTACCTTTTCCCAGGTCAAAGGAGAATTTATCCTTGCGGTCCAGACTGGAGTCAAACTTTGTGCCATCTAATAGCCAGCCAGTGTAGTGGACAAAAACTCGGTCTCCAATCATGGGTGTCTCAGTGCCTGTACCCTCTCTCTTGATGACCTGGGAAGGATAAAGTGAGTACCCAGGCATGAGTGCTGAAAAGAGCCACAAACTGTCTGCAAGCCTCCTAGAGGAACCTAATGGTTCCTGTCTACACTTTTGTGCCTCCCATAAGCAGATTTCGGAGATCAATCATCAGATGATTCTGCTATTACTAATGTGGCTAGGAATCAGTCCCCTTCATTTTTTTATGGTACTGGGGATTGAATCCAGGGCCTCATGTACACTAGGAAAGCATTATACCACTGAGCTAGTCTTAGCCCTTTAAGTTTTTGAAAAAGGGTCTCACTAATGACCCAGCTGGCTTCACACTTATGATACTTATGCCTTGGTCTCCCTAGTACAGACACAGGTCACTACATACCATCTCCTAATCTTTCTTAAAATGCAGAACAACTTTGAAAAATTAGAGACAAAAAAACCTGAGTTCAAGTTTTTGCTTATGATCCTAGATGAACATTAACCCTCTGAACCTTCATGTAAAACAGTAATGATAATCCCTATCCAAAAGTTGAATGAAAAGGACTAAGTGCCTGCTTGGAAAACGCAGGGACTGGGGCTCGATTGCACTGAGCAGGCCACTGAGTACCGGCATGATGGTGCACACCTGTAGTCCCAGCATTTTTTTGGGGGGGAGGGATGACGCTGAAAACAGGAGGATCACTGAGTCCTGGCTGCATAGCGACACCCTGTACCAAATACATTAAAAACAAAACAAAACAAAACAAAACAAAAAAACCAAAGTTACAGTCATTAACGTCATTAACAGCAAAGAGGTTAAGTCTTTATACATTTCTTTATTCCTCCTAAATGCCAGTGATCAGGTCTAGCCGATGAAGTTTATCTTGTATAATGAATGAGAATGATAGGCATATGAACAATAAAGAAAATAGAACAGTTCAAAACTGGGAAAAGGAAAAGCCCTGACACTCTTCATCAGGCCTCTGGATCCTGGAGGAGACATGAGTTTTCCTGCTTGGTAGGCTGAGGACTTTACTTCAGGACCAATGTGCTTCTCAAAGCACAGGCAACTTTTTTTTTTTAAGCATTTATAGAAGGTAAATCCATAGGATTCCCAGTGAGCATGTGGCTAACCTCTAAAGGAAATCTTCCAAGACAGAATATACTAGTGCCTCAAGGAGAAATAACTGTAACAATGGAAGAAAGAGAAAGCGAGAGAGAAGCCACGTGCTCACAGGAGAGTAGCTGGGCAGGTGACACAAGCACCTGAGGCAAAACCAAAAGCATTCCTGGATCTGGTAAACTATGCCTGAGGTCCTTGGCTTCGTAAAGGCCACTTTCGAGTGGGACTGCGCAGTGGCAAGGGAGGAACAATGGACAGGAGAGCTTGCAATGCAGGATAGGATTTCACCATCCTGAACTCCTGGCAGAACCTTCCTCAAACCACACCAGCAGTCCTGACCCAGATCCAGAAGCATCCTTCCCTAGGCTGCTGACAGGCGGATCTTGAGTAGAGGTCTCCAAAGCAAAGGTCTCCTTCCCGCCCCAACCCCAACTCTGGAAGAAGGCGGAGGCAGAGGAGGGGGCCTGGTGCGCGGGGGGGGGGGGGGGGGCGGAGGGAAGACTACAGCTCCCGGCATGCACCGGCTCAGCTCCTGGGGGGATGAGGGCCACAGTATGGCGGAGCCGGCAACCTCGATGGGTTCGGGCGTTGGGGAAGGGGCCCCGGAGCGCTACGGCTTTTTTCTCTAGACTAGGCCCGGCCACTCAGCAGCACACAGGGCTCTGGGCCTGGACACGATCCCAGGAACCGTTCGCGTTCCAGCCAATGTTCAAGTCTCAGGTGGGCGGCCCCGGGACTTCCTGGCGCAGTCCGAGCGGGGCGGCGTCGCACGGGACAGGCCTAGCCCGCTGCGAGCCCGCCGCGGTCTGGCCACAGTCCCTCTCCGTTCCGAACACGCCAGAGTTTCGGCCCCGGCCTCCCGGAGCCTTGAGCTTGCCAAGCCGCGCGCTCTCACCTTCAGCACCCCCTCGTCCTGTTTGGGGCTGATGTCCACCCCCTCCAGGGGCAGCGGCGCCGACTGCGCCCCGCTCTCGGCCGCCTTCATCTCCTCCGCGGTCATCTTCTTTCAGAGTGCGTGAGCTTGTGGGCCTGAGCTGCGTACGCGCTGAGTCTTGGCCGGCTCTGAGGGGCTGAGCGGGAGGCGCCCACCCACAAGGGGACCAGCTCGCGCACCTCGCGGCAGTCTCAGTGCGCCGAGTGGGGCTGCGCTGAGGCGGTCAGAGCCGCGGCCGCGATTGGTCCCGCCCTCGGAGGGGCGGGGCCGGGCGGAGCCGCGAGGGCCGGGGTGGGGCGGGCGCAGAAGTTTCTGGAGTCGGTAACCGGGTTAGCCTCAGGGTGCTCCGCGGCCTCCGAACGCCTCCTCCCGCCGCTCCCAGTTGCCTGGGACCCTGCGGGCTTCTAGACACCGCTCTCCTTCTCCCCGCGCTCGCGCCACAGCTCCTCCCTCCCCGCTCCCCGCTGGCCGGCCGCTTCTAGATCCTTCTGGATCGCAGACGCTCACCCGCCGCCAGCCTCTGCCCGCATCCTACCTGCGCAGCGCCCGCCTCCCGCTGAGCTGCAAGTAGCCAGCCCGGCGGAGGTGAGTGACGGCACCTGCCACCCACCGCTACGCAGGATCCGCCTGGCTGCTTGGCGAACTGGAAGCAGAGGAAGGCCCTGGGGGTGCACAGAGTTGGGAGGAGGCAACAGCGGCCCTCTGGAGCTGGGAAGACACTGCTGCAGCCGGGATATTGTAAAAAAACAATGAGCCCAAACTAAGGACTCTTAGAAGGGCACGTTTGAAAGGGACTTTCGTAGAGGTGGGTATGGTGGCGAGCCTGTAATCCCAGCACTTTGGGAGTCTGAGGCAGGACAATCACAAATTGCAGCCAAGCCTGGACAGTTTAGTAATTTAGCTAGGTGAGTTCCTGTCCCAAAAAGGCTTCAGATACAGTTCTATGGGGCGGTTCTGGTTCAATTTCCACCTGGCCAACTATAAATGACTGTTTTGGGTAATAAAGAACAAAATGGTTCAGTTTAAGAAAAAGTCAAACCATTTTACTAAAGGCTCATGGGAAGCACTTTTGTCAGTATCTAGTCCCAAGGGTGTGGACTGTGGGGTTTGTTTTAACTCTGTAGTAGATAATTACCCAAATAGTGGGGTTCCTGATCATGTGTAGTGCTTCACCCCCATGTGCCACATACATAGTATTTTTTTGTTTTAAAGAGAAACAAAAACAATAATACAGAATTTCAAAACAGGATAATAGATTAACAGTGGTTAATACATTACATATCTTCAAAGTAGTCGCTCAGATTGCAAGATACAGACATGAATAATTGATAAACAATATAAGCACAATTAGTCAGTAGTATAACTATCTTTACATGTTTTTTTCTTGTTTTCCCTTTTTCTTTTACCCATATCATATGTTCTTTCTTTTTGAGCTGTTTCTTTCCCTTGCACAATATCTATTGTAGATTTTGGTTCTTACTTTTTCAGTTTCTTACACTAGGGAGACAATAAGATGTTTACATATGTGCATTTGATCTCATTAGATAGCTATTGGCTCCAATAATTTTTGTTCCAAGCTAATAAATTTTTGCAGTGTTCTTGCCTAGTGCTGTGACTGCATGCAAACAATCTCATCTAGGTGACCAATTCAAAGAGTTATTACTGTATAGACAAAATTTCAGTATCATCATTTGGTAGCCCTTGACTATAAGAGAATGTAGAAGAAATAAAACTGCTCTCTTTCATTGGTTGATTTCTTTAATTGAGCTTAGCCCCAACTAAGACCTGTCTAGTGACTGGAAGTACTATAGAGGACATGGGTGTGGGGTTGCCTTTGTATGAGGTAGGTCTATTTCCTGTTTGGGCTACTGGATATTATCCAGTAGAAAGAGTAGGAGTAGAAAAAGCAATGCTTTTCTGAGCCTTGGAGGCTGCTGCCACTGCCACTATAACTTCTTCCCTCTCCCCTATTCTCTTCCCTCTCCCCTATTCTCCCCCGCTTCCTATTTCTGTTTTGAGACAGGGCCCCAATAGTTCAGGCTGTGTTACCGAGGCTGCCTTCCAATCTTCAGTGATCATCCTGCCTCAGCTTGCAAATGGTAGGATTACAGGCACATGTTACTACACCAAGCTTTCTGTGTCTTTTTCTTCATCAAAAATAGATAACATATATCAAGCTCCTCTCATTCCACTCGGCACATACTAACTGAACATGGAAGATGTGCCCACTCTTGCCCAAGTGCACCAGTGGAAAGAGCATTTGGAGTAAGGAAAAGACTGTCACCTGGATGACAGCTGTTCAAATTGGAGATTATTGAAAGCCTCAATTTCTAATCAGTAAAGTGGAGACAGTATAGGGAATGTAGGGGATATACTCAGAAGTGGAGGCAGGAGGATCATAAGTTTGAGTCCAGCGTGGTCAGTTTAGTGACTAAAGAAGACCCTATCTCAAATAATGAAAGGCCTGAAGCTGTTTCTCAGTGGGAAGCCCCTAGTACACTGCTTGCCTTTAAGGAGTGATTAATAAATAATGGTCATTACTATGATATGTGTTATGAGGGACTTGAGGACAGAGTGCCAAGGAAACAGTTGTAGAAGAGGACAGCCCTGGGGCCTGGTCTAGGAAGGTTTTGTCTGATATACTGAACCTTCTGCTGCAGCACAGAAGCAGTTTAATAAAGCCATGCCTGTTTTAAAAAGGGAGGGGGAAAAGGAAGGACTGGAGGTTGGCAGGGTGGCACACATCTGTAATAACAGCTACTGGGGAGACTGAGGCAGGAGGATCAATGGGGTGCAGAAATTCAAAGCCAGCCCCAGCAACAGTAAGTCTTTAATAAGCAAGAGGGAGAAAAAAAGATAAGGAGGGCTCCAGAAGGCCTGGGTGGAAGGGGATGAGGTCAACTGAACTGGGAAGATTTTACTCCATGTAGTGAAGGAGTAAATGAGGAACAGGCATTATTATTATTATTGTTTTTGTGTGTGAGTTTCCTGGAAATTGATGTCAGGCCTGCATGCTGAGTATATTCTCTCCCAGAGAGTTGCCCCTGACCTCCTCAGGGATCTTGAATCCCAGAGTAGCAATCCTATTGTTTCTAAAAGGTTTCCTGGTTTTCTGTATTTTTGTGGGAAATGCACACATTTTGTTCCCATTCTTCTTCCTCCTAATCCGTTCCTCAGCTCACTGAAATTTTTTCTAAAAATTGTCCTTTCTACAAGAGGAAGAGAGCAACTTTTTGTCATCTGCCTTACTCAGTAGGTGACTTATGTTGAACTCAGCAGCTTTGTTGTTATAAAATGAGTTTCTCTGACCTCCTTTGGCCCATCTCCCTGACTTTGGACCTGTTCTTTTTTGTTTGTTCTTTAAGACAGGGGTCTCGCTCTAAGACTGGCCTTACCATGTAGCCCTGGCTGACCTTGAACTTGTGGAAATGCTCCAGGCTCAGCCTTCTGAGTGCTGGGATTGCCCTCAGGTGGGTGCCACCACTCTCAGCCTGGGCCCCTTCCTTTTGTATTTCACAAGTGATATTTCTACCATTGTAGACAGCAAATGAACTTAGCCCTGGGGAAGCTCTTTTTGCTGTTTCTGTTCTACATCATACAGATGTTTCATCCCTAACCTGAGAAAGATTTTCATCATAAAATATGCTGCAGGAATGGATTTCTAACTGGTGGTTAGGGATCCATGCTCAAGATGAGGACCCAAGCTTCTCCAAAGCTCATTGGGAAAGCCAGCATGACATGGAAGCAGCCTGCATGGGACTTTGTTGTGGTCTCTAGGCTACCAGATGAGCTGGTGGGAGGCACTGTTATGATCTGTAGGCCCTCAGCTAGATTTGTTAGTATTTAGTGTGTGGATATATTTCCTGCATTTGTAGTATGTGATTCATTATAAAATACTATTGTAAATAACATCCTGTACTATATTGTTCATCTTGCAAAAACACCAAACCATGACAGCTGCCCTCTACAAAAAAAAAAAAAAAGACCGTGTTGCCTTTGGAAAACAGAACTGATGACCATAAATTTAGGATTGACCATACAATCTCACAGGTTCCAGAATGTCCATCAGTGGCACTGGCACTGACTGTCCTTGAAATGTTGACCCTATGCATTTCATCCAGATTCCTTGAGGTTATAAACCCCATCCACCAAACCCAATAGTAACTCAAGCCCTCTTCCAGACTAGCTGCTGATATCACTTTGATTTCAGGCTGCCTGTTCCCAAACAGAATTAAATCCAGCCTTTCCCCCACATGAACCTGTCTTGTTTCCTTACTGCTATCTTCACATATTGGGGCTTGAAAACCAGGATGGGGAGACTCTCTTTAGTCTTCCACTCTTACAAGCCTTTTCCCACTGCAGCCACCTCTAGATCTCTCCAGGCAGCACCCCAGTTCTCACCATACTGATATGCTGCCAGCTTCAGGTCAGGTAAGCTAGTGTTTTCTCCCTCTCTGAGCTAATACTGTTTGCCTTTAAGGACTACTGCCCCCATGCCTTTAATCCTTTCTGTGCCTTTGAGACCTCTTCCCTCTCTGTTCCTACTACTGCTCCCTAGTTCCCCTCTCTCCCTTAACCCCACTTTGGACAAACAGAGGCTTACCCTGTTTTCTGTGTCTGCAAATGTAGAGCTAAACTTAGATCCCCTGCCACTCTAACCACCTGTGCACACACACTGACTCCCCTTGGTGACTGATGAATTTCAGTAACCACTGCCTTGATCTTTTGCCCGTGCTCCATAATGGCATTGAGTATCAACTGGAAGAATCTGGTTAGGGACCCTATTGTTACTCTTGTCACTTTAGTATGGCAATTACCTCTGCTGTTCATGGAGAAGCTTTCTCCTTCTGTTCCCACTTTCTTAATAACTTATCTTTCAAAACCTGAAACCTCTGGTTCTACCCTGATGTTGGCCAAAAAAATGACACCTTTGATTTCTCTATTCTTTGGGATTTAGAGGCAGAACAAATGGTCAGAATTGGCTTATATTCAGATCTTTTTTTGAGACAAGGTCTTACTGTGTTGCCAAGACTGGCCTCAAAATTGCAGTGGTCTCCCTGCTTCAGCCTCCTGCGTGCTGAGATTACAGGGGTGCATCACCATGTCTGGCTATTTGGGCATTCTTTACATGTTGTAATGGTCCCGCATTATGTATCTCATCCTATCCTTCTCCAATCCTTTTTTTTTTCCCCTGCCATCTATACCCAGACAATAGATCCAGCCAATCGATCTTACTTCTGGCTGCATCCGGAGTCTCCTGCCACTGCAGCGCTTCCTCCCTGGAGCCTGCCTCCTCTGGAGCCTGCCTCCCACCTCCCTGCTTCAAGCTCCCTGTTTCAAGGATTCTCCTCCTGCCCTAGGCCTCCCTGCCACTGCAGCCACTTCCCTTCTTCCCATAAGGCCTCTTGCTGATCTGGAGCCTGTTTCCTCTATCCTAAAAGTTCCCTTAACTCCTCCATAGGCGATACCTGAACCCACTCCACCCCATACCTGATCTGGATTGAATTTTGGCCCCAAAACTCTGCCCTCTGCCCACCTCTACCCCCCAGTGCCCCCCCTGCGAGGGGCAGGAACAGAAGGCATAAAGTTCATGCTTTTTTTTATTTTGACAGACTTCTTCCAAATTAATCAGAATGTGGGCTCCTGCTCCACAGATCCCACCCAAAATATATCCTAGATTTTTGTTGTTGTTGTTGTTGTTGGAACAGGGATTGAACTCAGACCCTTGAGCTTGCTAGGGAAGTGCTTATTCCACTGAGCCATCTCCCCGGCCCCTATCCTAGATTTTTGATATCTAACTCAGTCATATAACCCAAGCTGGGCTGATTTAAATGTGATCATAAGGCAATTAATTTTGATAAGCTAATAAACCTGAGGCTTTTTCTTTTTTTTTTTTTTAGTTTTTCTTTTTTTTGTACACAGGGTCTCACTATATAGCCCACATGCATAGTGATCCTCCTGCTTCCTGCCTCCCTAGTGCTGGGATTACAGGCGTGCACCACCACGGCCGAGCTCCAATCGCCGGCTGAGCGTCCCCGAAGGCGGGGCTGGCGCGGCAGGCGGAAGCAGGGATCAAACCCTGGCCTTTGCGTTTACCTAAGCAAGTGCTTAGTCTGCTGAGCTATACCGCCGGCCCTAAACCTGCGGCTTTTATAGGTAAATGGATGCAACTAGAGACATACTGGTAAGTGAAATAAATTAGACCCACATGTGCAAACATTGTATTGTCTCACTAATGTAAGAACCTGAAAGAGTAATATCTGAAAGGTACAGCAGACACTGTGAAAGGGAAAAGGGAAAGAAACTTTAATGAAGGAATGTTCCTTCCTCTTTAAAGAAGGAACAACTGGGATAAGGGAAAGGAAGGGCCGGGGAGATAACACAGTAGAATTGCTTGCCTGGCAAGTGCAAGGGCCTGAGTTCAGTCCCCGGTTCCATCAAACAAACAAAACTAAAAGAAAAGAAAGATGTATGTATATACACATAGGATATCTTGGATAATTGTTCTGCTGATTTCTGCTGATCTATTGAAAGCAGTTAATGCTTAAATTTTTTTTCTTTTTAATTATATATATATATATATATATATATATATATATATACATATGTAACCAATTTTGCATGTTTATATCTGGTAATCTAAACAGCTAATTTGAAGATAACATTATGCAATACAACAACCATTGGTGAATTCCTATATTTACTGAAATTTAATGTTTCTGATAGGTTTTGTGTCGCAGCAGAGAAACAGCAGAAGGAAAAAGGGAAAGGGACTTTATTATAAAGGGAAAAGGGCTTCATTATCTTGGAGGACACAGAGAGAATTTGGGAAGATAAGGAATTCTCTGGATTGGAACAAAGGGAGGCTGAGGCTTTTATGGCCTTTTGCCAGGGGTGGAGTTTGAGGGGGATGTTTAGACATACCTGAGGAGCTGATTGGGGCCTTCCCTGAGGTGGCAGGAAAGGTGAAAGGAAACTGCACCCTGGGCTGAGTTGGAGAAGCAGGGGAGGTGGTCTCTGGGAAGATAAGCTGCTGTTTTATGGGCTTCAGCCATATGGGATGACCACCTTAATAATTTAGCAATACTAGGGCCATAGCCTATCAGTTTCTATTTTTCTTACCATTTAAAAATTTTATTTATATATTTGGTTTTACAGGGTTTCACCACACAGCTCAAACTCACAGCGATCCTCCTGCTTTCAGCCTTCCCAGCACTAGGATTACAGGCTGCGCCACCACACCAGAACTCTAGCTGACTAAACCACCCTGGGGTGGCCCCTGGTGCCTGGGATAGAACTGTGGCCCCCACACTTTGCCTAAGCAGGTGCTTTAGTCAGCTGAGGTATCTCACTTGTCTCCCCTCCCCATTTTTTAAAACCATTATGTATTATCTTTACAATTTTTTAAATTTTTTATTCATTTTTGGTACTGGGGATTGAACTGAGGACCTTGTGCTTGCCAGGCAGGTGCTTATACCACTGAGCTATTTCCCCAGCCCTACAAATTTTTTTGATAAACTAAAGGAAACCACTCAGAACAGGGGTAAAAAATCCGACTCAGTTGGCTTTAGGCTGCTGGCTGCTGCCCTTAGGCAGTATGCAGCATTAGACCCAGAAAGGCCAGAGGGACAATTTATATTAAAGATTCATTTTATTGACAGGGGCAAAACCATTCATTTATACACACTAGATGGGTAAGACAATGATCCTGAGAAACATCAGCAGATTTTTGAAACTAGCAGTTAAGTGGTAGGATTCTCACCTGACTAACTATATATTCTGATACCTGTGAACCAAGCAACTGCACTGAATTTAACAAAGTGTAATAGAATGGTCATGCTTGAAATGCCTGTCATTCTGGTCTTCTAAATATGTACTTCTTGTCATGACACACCAACTATTACTATACTGTCTTTCAAATAAAGTTTTTTAAAGAGTAATAAATGAAAAATAAGACAAAAAATGTCAGACAGTCCTGCTGCAATGCTGTATATGGATAGATTTCTAAATATCTATGTAAATATATGCAAATGTTAATTCCTTTTTTTAAAAATTTCCTTTATATTCTGTAAGGACTTAGAGTTTAATATATCAATAATTGATGGAAAATACCTATTCCATGTTATGCCTACGATGTCTGATATTTAGAGAAATAGTGTGGGTAAACCAAACTGCATATGTTGCAGGGTAATAATAAGCTCTCCTGGAGGATTAACAACCTAAGTTTGCAGATCAAAAATTGGAGAAAAAGAAAGGCTGCAAGGTCAGCCAACATTTTGACCCTAGTCTTTCAAGGTCAGTGAAGACTCAGGACATAAGGGAACTTGTACTGTAACATCATGTAACTCAGTTGTGTCCCAAATTTTCTGATCAAGGAGATTATGGAGCCACAGAGGAATGTGATCAATGATGTATAGCGTGCCTAAGGAGAATCACATGGAGAGAAAACTTTCTCTCAGACTTCCACAGAGAGCAAATTGGTCAAGCAATGACCGTGACTCATCCACATGGCTGACATTGACAAAGGATCTACAAAGTGTGGCACAGGGTTACAGTACAAACCCTGAGGATACATGACTGACATCAGATACAAAAGTTACATTTCTTGTTATATAGGTCTTGCCTTATCTTGGTCTTAACCAACCAGCAGAAAAGTATAAAAAGGAGGTATATAAAGTAAAGCCAGGGGCTTGGAGGTGGCTCAGTGGAATAAGCACTTGGCAAGTGCAAGGGTCTGAGTTCAGTCCCTGGTTCTGCCAAAAAAAAGACACTAAAGTAAAGCCATATTAATATACTGCGCTGTGAATGGCTCAGGTCAATAATTTCTGTGGATAACCCACTACTACTGTGGACTGCTGAACTGTGTTGGATTGTTTTATTAAAAAAAAAGAAGAAAAATAAAGAAAGAAAACAAATTCCAACCCATAGCTGCCAGACTATGGGTTGTAGATAAAACTGTGAAGAAGTAGATGGCTTCCCCTCTCATGGTCCTAAGGGTCAATATTTTGCCCTTTCTGGTGTTAACTCTGGCTTATTCCCCTTCTGAATGCCAATAATATCAAGATCTTCTCACAAAGGATGGATGGTCCCTAAGTCAGGGAAAGTTCCTCTTCTCCAATCCACAAGCCCACACTATGTTTTCATTCTTTCACAATTTTCATACAGGTTACAGACCCCTGACCAGATGACTCCTGGAGCCTCTTACCTGCTTTTCTTTTGAAAAAAACTCTTCTTAATGCTATCACTGATTGTTTTGTCTGCCACTCAACCACACCTCAGGGTTTTCCAAGGCCTCTTCCCTTTCCTACCTACCAAGTGTGAGGCTTATTCCCAAATTGATTGGCAAATTAATTTCACCCACATGCCACAAGTGTGGATGCTAAGCTACCTCCTTGTATGGATGGACAACTTCACAGGATGGGTAGAAGCTTTCTCCACAGGCTCAGAGAAGTCCTCAGCCATTATGCATTCTCTTTTAGCTGATATTCCAAGTTTTGATCTTCTCACCTCTATTCAATCAGATAACAGCCCAGACTTACATTAGTTAAATTACCCACGAGGTGTCTAAGTCATCTGGGCTACAGTGGAATCTACATACTCCTTATAGACCTCAATTTCTGGGTAAAGTAGAAAGAGCTACTATCTATCACTGATTAATGTTCTGTCCTAAGGCCCATGTCTCTAAACTAACACTCTGCTTCACAAAGACTGCATTTCCTTCCTTCCAATTGCTCTCTATAGAATCTGTGCCCCAGAGAGCCTATGAGATAAAGTCCTTTTGAGCTTTTATATGGCCAGACCTTTTGCTCAGGCCAGACCTCAGCCCAGTTCTGCAACAAGCCTGAAAAGAAATACAACACTCTGCCAATCTTCTGACATTCTTAGAAGGACAACCTGGCTAATTTTTTTTTTTTTTTTTTTTGTCTTTTTGAGACAGGGTCTCACTATGCAATTCGGGCTGGCCTTAAGCTCACTTTGTAGCTCAGGCTGGTCTCGAACTCACAACAATCCTCCTGCCTCAGCCTCCCAAGTGCTGGGATTACAGGCATGCGCCACCATGCCCGGCATAAATTTGCTGTTGTTGTTTTGTATTTTGAGTCTCAGTATAAAGTTCAGGCTGACCTTGAACTCACTATGTAGCTGAAGCTGACCTCACACTCCTGGCAGTCTCCCTGGGTCAGCACTCTTCCTTTCACCACACCGTGGTTGAAATTTCCACAGCTTCCCCAAATTGTTCCTAATTTCCTTTACAAAACTTTGGGGCTAACTCATTCTTTGCTGAGTTGCTCCAATCTTATCTTAGCCAAAGATTGGTGGCTCTGTATTTTTCTGTCTACAGAAACCTATATGGCCATTACAGTTCCTCCCCAGGTCTGGGACTCTACCAACCTTGTATACCATCCCCAAGATGAAATGAAGGGCCCATTCTCAGTCCTTAACAAAATGTCCATAGCCACTTTCCCTATCACTGGAAAGACAAAAAACCTCCGGGTAGGATGCATGGCCCAGTTCCAGTCTTCAAATTCTTTGTGTGTGTGTGTGTGTGTGTGTGTGTGTGTGTGTGTGTGTTACCAGGGATTGTACTCAGGACCTTGTACTTGAGCTATCTCCCCGACTCCTATTACTTCACTAATGCTTCTGCATATGAGAGCCCCGCTAAGCACATACATGCCTCATAACTACTGGTACTCCTCTGACCTTCCAAGCCCCAGTTTGCGTTCAGTGCAATTGGTCCTCTGGTACATTACTAGGACATCTGCTCCCCCATCAATGCACTACTGTTACTGGTCTTACACAATGATGCCAGCTAGCAGGTTACTCAGAATGCCTCATTCATTTAGCTTGTCTGCTTTTCCAGTTCTCCCAAAGTTGTGATGTCACTGCTCAATAGACTGAGTTCTGCAACAGACATCATGTCCCGTGCACGCACTGCCCCATGAACTCCATTCATCAATCTCCCACTTTCTCAGACTGTCTCTTGGCTACCTTTGATTATTTCTCACAGTGATTCCTAATAGACACCGAAAAATTCTTCCTACAATGAGATACAATAATAGGTGCTAGTCAGATCTCATGCCAGAGACCCCTCCAGCCCCTGACAGGTGTTACCCCAACAGGCACCCTGGCCATCTGGGAAAGAGAAATAAAATCACACACTTCTTTAACATCCAAAACCAATTCTGTTTACCCAGTCAAGAGATTTGTCCCTCTGTGGAACCTCCACCTGCTTGTGCCTCCTCAGTAATTGGAGTGACACCTGCATACTGACATACCTCACCTCAAAAATAGACATGGCTCTGTCACCATTAAAACACAGGTCTGATGATGTAGAGCAGTACATCTGATAGACGTGCTTATCGGTTTGGGATCATTGCTGCTGTGGGAACAGGCACAGCAGGTCTAACTACCTCCCTGACCTCCCATCACTCCCTTTCCCAAGATCCTTCGGACAGTCTCAGATAAATCGCTGACTCCATTCTCACCTTACAAGACCAGACTCTCTGGCAGCAGTGACCTTCAGAATTGATAGAAGTTTAGATCTCCTCATCACAGGTAAAGGTGGGTTGTGTGTCTTCCTTGGGGAAGAAGGTTGCTTTCACACCAACTAGTCAAGCACTGTATTGGAGGCAGCCAAAGGACTGATGGAAAGGGCTTTAGACGTTGGACCACACCTGTCTGACTCTCAGACTAATGTTTGGGGCTAGTCATTTTGGAAATATAAAATCTTACCCTGCTATTGTCTTCAAATAAAAACATGCATTTAATATCATGCATGTGCACTGTAGCAACCAAAAGAAAAATCCAGCAGCTGTCATTACTGTGCAATTAAGGCATTATTGTTACTTCAGTGTATCAAACTTCTGTCATTGGTCTATTAACATTTTAAAATGTTTGAGTTATAATAGTAATAAAAATGGGACTTCAGATTTATATGGATTCCAGAAGTCATTCTGTGTTGGTAAAAGCTTTTATCTAAGTCAAATACTCAAATATTTATCCTTTCAGACTTTAGCCAAAATGAATATTCAGAGCATCTCTGCATTAACCCTTTTATAGACTCCGTGGATGGGTTGGTGAGTCATCCTTTTCTCTACAAATAGCCTCCTCTGTGGTCATTACAGAATGCCTGTGTTTTATGGGGTTTAACTTCCCCATAGGGAGAAAGATTTATGGGATATTCACATAACTTCCAAGATAGACCAGGTCTTTTCCTTTTTAAAAAAATTCATTTTTTAAATGTTTATTTGTACATGTTTGCTGTACATAGTTGTCTCAGTTACTTTATTTGCTGAGACAAAGTATCCAATGTACCAAAGTAAAGGAAGAGAACTTTATTATGTTTTGTTTGTTTGTTTGTTTTTGGCCGGACCAGGGATTGAACTCAGGGCCAGGGAAGCGCTTATTCTACTGAGCCATCTCCCTGGCCCGAAAACTTTATTTTGAATCACAGTTTGTAGAGGTTTAAGTTCATAGTTGGATTGTTGCAAGACCAGCTGGCATGACTGAGAGTCAGTCCATGGCAGGGTAAGCAGAAACCAGCAGGATCAAGGCCTCAGGAAGGATGTATACCCTTCAGGCTACACCCCCAGTGACCCACTGCTTTCCATCAGGCTTTGCCTCCCAATATCACATCCAGCTGTAAACCCACCAGTGGCCTAATCCAGTGATGAATATCTCATACCCATGATATGGGTATATCCAATCACTTCCCCAGAGCTCACCCTATGAGGCTTTGGGCAGGGGGATATAAATCCTAACAGTGATGATTACATTTATCATGGAGGGTTGGCATATATACACAATATGTCTTAATTCTTTTTACTTTTTGTCTTACTTTTCTCATTGCTCGGACAAAATACTTGACACCCAGAAGTTAAGAGGTATAGAGAGCCCTTCCTGGCCCTCATAGAGATCTGGGAAGTTCATATTTATAATCTCATGAAAAACTTACTGAAATCCTATTAATTCTAATCTACCACTCCCAGTGCAATCCATATGTAAATAAAAACACAATATTATATCCAAAGTAGTGGGGAATCAAGGAGATGATTCCTGAGTCCAGCTCTGATGATAGCAAACTGAAAGAAATGCCTTGACCCAGGAGTGAACCCAGATTTTATTCATGAAGAAGGGAATGACTTGGGGATGAGTGTGAGAATGGCTGGAAGTACATGAATGCTGTTAGCTGGGCTAGGTTGGAGGCCTGAGATCACCTCTGCAGGAGAGCTTGATGCTCTGTAGGCCTCATTCATGCATGTCTTAAAGAAGTGCTGCAAGCTGTTGGCAGACTGTACATCTGCCTTATCCTCAGACAGTTTGTTAAACTGCTTGAACATGAAGCTCAGAACCTTGGCAAACTCTTGTGAGATGAAATGAAGTGATTGCTTTTCCCAGAGGCAGATACATACCAGAGTTAGGTCCAGGTTGTCCATGGACATAGTAGAATTAGTAGCTAGCTAATGCATGGGGTGGCAGGGTTCGTGGTAGAATAGGGCCACCAGGATATCTCTACATTTTCTATGATTGGTTGGTGAGAGCTTAGCCACCATGCCAGTGCTGTCAACATCGTCTATGTAAAAGTTGCCAGCCTCCTTTTTCAGGTCTGGGAGCATGTAGCTGAGCAAACTGCTCCACTCCTCTCCTGGTTCATACTGCAGGGCTGGTAGTTGGCAGTCCAGGTGGAAGTAAGACTTATATTGGTTGAACATGAACAGGCTTTTGGCAGACATGGCAGATGGTGGCAGAGTAATCTAGGTTGCCTGGGCTAGCATCTGGGGCTGAGGTGTCCTTAGGTGCTATCACCTCCAGACCTGAGCTATTGCTACCACTAGGAGAGGCCAGGTGGGGCCTTCAGCATCAGGGACATTGGCCAGAGCCATCAGCACAGCCTTGATCTCAAAGGGCCCACAGCAGCAGCAGGAAAAACTCCAGTGATGGCCTACCTCTTCTTCTCTTCATGGGAGAAGGTTTGGGGCACCAGGAACCTTGGGTGCTAGGAGTATAGTTCAAGCTTGAACAGAAACTACAGTGTGGTTGTGGTTTTCAGCTGGAAAGATCTTGAAGACATGTGGCTGGCTATATGCTGCAAGGTCCAGGTGCAGGCACTTGGCACCCACCCATGACATCCTGCCCATAAGGCTGCTTACCTCCTCCTCACCAGAGCAGAACCACTTAATGTCAGCTCTTCACTGGAGTATGGATCATCTGATCCAAAGCCATTCCATCCTGTGTTTCTGTGGGTTGGCTACTGCCAGAGTCCTCCTTGCTCAGGGGTCTTAGGGACCCTTGGGATGCTGTAGATGTAGGGCTTGTGGAACGGGTACCAGAACACTCAGCTACAATCTTTCCAAAGCCTTTAGCACTGTTGGTCAAGACAATGAAGTACCAGTGAAGCTTCATCTTGCCACATAGATCCTGAGGACTCAATGCAGCTAGAAGTAGATCAACATTTTAGAAAGCAGCAAGACTGTGTTGTCACTTTCCAGAGGTCAAGAGGCAAAGGGCAGGATGTGTTCCTGATGCTTCTTGATCTTGGTCAAGGCCCAGCACTGTTGTTTCAGCTCTTGCTGTTATATATTTCTTACAGAAGTAACAAAAATTATGCCTTATTTTTCTTTGAATTTACCATAAGCAAGCATGACATTTGGCCTGAGTTTAGTCTACACAAATTTTATGCCTGACTTTCCACCTAGCGGGGCAGGAAAATGAAGGAGAAAGTATTTCCTCAGTAGGTTCCTTCCTCTGGCATGAAAGAGAAGTGGGAGAAAAATAAAGAAATCCTTTATTGCTTGGCATGGGAGGGCTGCCAAAGAGAAGCAAAGTCCCTTGGGGAGGAGGCAGGAAGACAAAGAATTCATTGGGCTGGGTTGGGGGTGGAGTTTGTATTAGAAGTATGGTATCTTAGCAGGTGCTGGTTGGGGAAAGCTTGGTGTGCACAAAAAAACAGAAGTTTGAGGTTAGCCGGGCGTGGTGGCGCACGCCTGTAATCCCAGCACTCGGAAGGCTGAGGCAGGAGGATTGTTGTGAGTTCGAGACCAGCCTGAGCTACAAAGTGAGTTTAAGGCCAGCCTGAACTACATAGGAAGACCCTGTCTCAAAAAAAAAAAAGACAAAAAGAAGTTTGAGGTTAATGTGTGATGGAGGAGGGAGGAGAGAAGATGGAAGGCAGTGTAAGAGTGGCTCATCATTGGCCTTAGATCCCCATGCTGTGCTCACTTGCCACCATGATGACCATTCTGGCCCTTTTTTTTTTTTTTTTTCAGAACCTAGGATTGAACTCAGGCCCTTGTGTTTGCCAGGGACCTCCACTGAGCCATCTCCCCGGCCCCACCATGTGGACCTTTGCGTGGGTGTAGATCCATCAGTTCCCAAGGACCCTGAGAAGATAAACACCAGTGTAAGACTTTCTCCTTCCTCTTGACAAGCAAGCTGCCTCACATAGTATCAGGTAGAAAGTAGAAAACTTCATTTGCCAAACTAGGCAAACACCACTGCAGCAAGCATGGGAGGGAGCTGCCTGTGTAATTTATCTCTAAAATGGGAGTGATAATACATTTCCTGCCTCCCACACTGGGTTGGATGATCAAATGCAAACGAATGTGGGAGTGCTGGGTGCAGTGGAAAGGGTCAAATGAGAACAGTCAGGCAGTATTGCTACATTACATTGTCATTGTAGTTAACACTGACTCTTTTAGGGAAAGGGAATTCTACACATTGTGGTGTACCCCGAGTTTGAACATGTCTCTCCCTCTAAAAAAATCTAGAGAATTTTCCTTTCTCTTGAGAATTCTGTGAGAATTTTCTTTCTTTCTTTCTTTCTTTCTTTCTTTCTTTCTTTCTTTCTTTCTTTCTTTCTTTTCTTTTCTCTTTCTTTCTTTTCTTTTTTTGTATTTTTAGGGAAGGGTCTACAGGATGTTTACAGTCTCACTACTAGACCGGACTTGTAGTGATCTGCCTGTTTACAGGTGGATCCCAATGATCCACAGAGAATTTTCATTTATCTACCACCTAGCCCATACCTGGATCTATATTAGCATTACAGTATATAATTTCTCATTTAATCTTCACAGGGCTTTGTTATCTCCATTTTATAAGATTCAGAGTTGGAGAGATTAAATAATTTACCCAAACTCAGGCAACTAGTAGAGACCACAGCTATGGATATGGACCCATATTCTATGTGTGTGTATGTGTGTGTGTGTGTGTTTAGTAGAGTCTAGGGCACAGATTGGACTCACAATAATTTTCCTGTTTTCAGCCTCCCAACCACTGGGATTTCAGGTGTGCCACCACACAGTCTCAATCACTGTCTTAGTGTGCCCCTGGGGCAGGGCTAGCACGACATACTAGGGATCAAACCCCCGGCCCCTGCATCTGCTTAAGCAGGTGCTTTAGTCCACTGAGCTATCTGGCTGCCCTTGCACCCAGATTCTTAACTACTTACTCTGTTCATAAAGGATCTGCCTTGGATCAGTTGGGATGATTGTGAGCTACAAGCTGATTCCTTCTTGGGAGGGGAATGAAAGGGAATACTGAGAGTCCACTTGTGTGTTTCCACTTTGGTAAATGTTCTTATCGTGTGGCTAGAGACCAGCCATGTTCTAGGACTTACCCTCCTTGGTAGGGTCCTTGAGTTTCTATGTGACTCCTCATTGCAATTTGAAGTACAGAAACAATTTATCTACATGAAAAGCGTCCAAAATTATGTTGGGTCAAGCTCTCTAAGATGATGGTGTATTAAGATTTTTTTGTTGTTGTTAGTCTTTTTGAGACAGGGTCTCATTATGCAATTCAGGCTGTTCTTGAACTCACTTTGTAGGGCAGGCTAACTTCAAACACACAGCAATCTTTCTGCCTCAGCCTCCCAAGTGCTGGAATTACAGGCGTGTGCTCCACACCTAGCTTATATAAAGATTTAAAGTGATGTTGGTCCCAGTGCATTTTGATATCATTATTTATTATGCTACTTATTTATGGGTGTAAAATGTTGTATTTTCCACTATTAGATCGTTATGAGGGGTCCTGCCCTTGTCTGTATTCCTCAAAGAGGAACTTGGGTTTTAAGAAATGCTTTGCAGACTATAAAGTCTTAATTTTAAAAAAACTCTAGCTCATTATCTCAAGGATCTAATTTGACATGAAATGTGTGCATATTTCATAAGAATTCTCCAATGAAATTACTCAACCTAACTGCTATAACAGTAGGTCTGTTTGATTATAAGCAAGAAAAATAGTCTGTAGGTATCTTGAGTAAAAGCTGATTTATTTGGAAAGATATTTGTCCCAGCCATACCCTCCTTGGATAGGTAATATTTTCCAAAGAGTTCAAGACTGTGTACTCTAGTGATTCTTGCATACCCACTGCAACTCATAATAGCTAAGCTTTGGAAATAGCCTAGATGCTCATTAACAGCATTAACAGATAAATAGAGAATATATATATATTCTCTCCTTCCTTAGCCCCTTTATATGGTCTCTTTGTGCTGAGACACTCTGGGGTGGGCATATATATATATATATATATATATATATATATATATATATATATATGCTTCAGCCATAAAGAAGAGTGAAATTATGTAATTTGCAAGACCATGGATAGAAACTGAGACCATTGTGTTAAGTGAAGTATATCATGCACAGAAAGTTTAATATCATCTGGTTTCTCTTATGACAAAGATAAGAAAAAGAGTTACATAAAGGACAGGGTAATGGTTGATGCATTGTGCCAACTTGAGAAGTCTGGAAGTTTTACTAAGGGACTCAACAGGGAACCAGGGTCCTTACTTTGTAAATGCTATCATCCTGTGCAAGAGGAGAGCATAGGGATTGTATGGGTGCTACATCTGACCTGGGGGGTGGGGTAGACTGTGTACAATATAAGGGAGGAAAAGAGGCTTATTCTTCCCTCTTGCTGCTTTTTCTGTTTCCTGCTACTTTAAGCTGTTGCCCCTGTGCCATGCCATCTTGCCTTAGAGCCAGCTGATTAAAGACTGAAGCTAAATAAGCCTTTCCTTCCATAATTTGATATTTTAAAATTTTATTTTAGTACAAGGTCTCACTATACAGATCTGACTCGTAGTGATCCTCCTGTTTTCAGCCTCCCAAGCACTGGGACTACAGGTGTGCACCATCATGTGTGTCCCAGGGCCGGCTTGGCATGCTGGGTATCAAACCCTGGTTGCTGCACCTGCCTAAGCAGGTGCTTTAGTCCACTGAGCTATCTGGCTAGCCTTAATTTGAGATGTAGTGTATTTTGTCTCAGCAATGAGAGGAAAGTAACTAAGACATAGAGACAGTAGAAAACAAAAGGCAAAAGGCAGACTTGTTGGAGTATGTGAATGGAGTGGGGGAAGGGACAAAAGGGGTGTAGGGAGAAGGGACAATATACTGTTTCCATGTACCATTCCCCAAAAGCAAATGAGCAAGGTAATTATGATGTGTTGCCAACATACACTAATAAAGAAACAAATATATGTGGATTCCCCGAGACTGAAGGTCAGGTGGAAGTCCACAGTGGAAAGAGCAGTAAGAAGGGGCAGGTAAAAGGTTCTAGAGGAACTGTATTGGCCAGGGTTTTACTTAGAAGAACAGATATAATATAAGGAACAGATATTAACACAAAATATACAATGTCTAGGAAACTACAAAGGGCCGGAGAGATGGCTCAGGGACAGGGAGAAGGCTCAGTAGAATAAGTGCTTGCCTGGCAAGTGTAAGGTCCTGAATTCAATCCCCGGCACCAAAAAAAAGGAATTACAAGATTGATTTACAACCATCAGCCACAGAGTCAGAAGGGAGCGTGCAAAGGGCGTCCACACACCCCAGACGGAGGAATTCAGTCCCAAGGTCTGAAGCTCACTCCTGTGCTCCACGCAAGTCTCTGTCAGCTAACGAGTCTGTGAGGGACGCTGAAGAGTCTGACACGGAAGGCAAAGGATCCAAGCCGGAGGCTGAAGTTGCGCTGCAAGCCAGGGAATGAAGTCCACACCCAATATAAAGACTGAAGTTCCACAAAGTAGAACAGCAGCTCCTTCCTTAGCCCCTTTATATGGTCTCTTCGTGCTGAGACTCTCTGGGGTGGGACCATTGTGCCCTAAGGTGGAACCAATCACACCCCAGGATAGGCCCCCTGGTCCTGCTCTAGGGAGGAACTAATCCACGCCCCAGGGCGGGTCCATTGCACCTAGGAAGGAATCAATTGTGCTCCAGGGCTGGGCCCCTACCAGCCAGAAAGGGGGTTTGCAGTGATCCAGCCACAGTATATCAACTACTACAGAAACATCTTTGAAACTATTAGATCTGGGCCTTGTCCTATCATCATCAGAAAAGAGAGCTAATGCTGCCAGTTTTCAGTCTCTGAGTGGCCTATTTTGGATAAGGTGCTTGTCCATTGATTTGAGAAGGCCAAGAATGCTGATCAACAGGACCACTGAGGTGATGCTAAGGGGACAGAGGGGATGCCCCAAAAAGATACTAGGATGTTATTATCCATAGAAAATGGGGAAATAGAGACCAGCCTGAGCTACAAAGTGAGCGTAAGGCCAGTCTGGACTGCATAGTGAGATCCTGTCTCAAAAAGA
>PVKA01029232.1:0-28505 GCA_004027165.1 Ctenomys sociabilis | reverse complement strand
CAGTTTCAAATCAAATTAGTAGAACAGATTCAGTAATTAATACATTGCATATTGTTTTCATAGTGGTAATTTGCTGTACAAAGTGCATACATAATATTCTATTTACAAACACTATTAGAGCAGATGCCTCTATTCATTGAATTAAGAGAATGTAGCTGTATACCTATCCGTTTTTAAAGCTGAATTATAGTACAGTTTCAATAATTAATACTTTTTATATTGTTATCTTCCTAGTGGTTATTCATAGTACAAGAAGCAGACAGGATATCCTGTCAAAACACTATTAGTGCAAATCTTTCTTCTCATAGAATTACACAAAAATACTGTATATTTATCCTAACTGTATTATATATACAAACACAGAATGGTCCTTCCTTTGTATCCTCTATTTTTGTTTAGTCCTGTCAGAGACAGGTATTCTACTGTCATTGGGTACATATCTTAAAAGTGGAGTAAAATTTGTTTGGAGAGTTGTTGCTGGAATGTCTGAGAAGAGTCTATCTACAACTATCTATCTATCAATCTATCTATCTATCTATCTATCTATCTATCTATCTATCTATCTATCTATGTATCTATCTATCTATATTTTAGAAGGAACAATATAATATTTCAGATCAATAAATATGTTATAAGTCCCAATAAATATAAAATTAAATGAGTAGACTGACAGTTTAGTGAAAAACAGAGAGCTCAGGAGAAGATTCAAACACATAAATATTAACAATGAGCCTGGGTTTGTAACTCATTGGTAGAGCACTTTACATAGCATTCATGAACCTTGGGTTTCATCCCCAGTGTCCCCCCCAGGAATTTAAATAAATGACAAATAATTATGAGAGAAATGGAGTTATGGCAAAGGATGGAGAATTACTGGACAGAACAGGTAACTAGATGAGAAAGAAGGAAATATGTGAGAGTAAAAATGTTTTAGAAAAGAAAAATAGAAAATTGTGTGAGAAAGGGGTAATTGTGGAAGATAACAGAATATTGGGAGATATAATAAATTGTGGGAGAAAAGAAAACAATTCTAGGGGTAGGGAATTTTGTAAGAGATGAGGAACTGTGAGAAAAACAATTGAAGAGGTAGAGAATTGTGAAATAATGGAATATTGTTGAGAAGAGAGAATTGTGGAAGAAAATAGAGAATTTTTTTTGGCAGACCCAGGGATTGAACTCAGGCCCTTGCACTTGCCAGGGAAGCACTTATTCTACTGAGCCATCTCCCCAGCCCCAGAAAATGGAGAATTTTGGTAACAGAAAAGTTCAAGCAAGATGAAATTGTATAAAAGATGAGTACTTAAGGAGAGAAAGAGAGCAAAGAATTGAAGTTATGGGAGACAATATAGAATAGACATGGTATTATGGAAAAAAGAGACTTTGGGAAAGAGTTCTTGTGGGAGATCCTGGAAAATTGTGGGAGAAATCAGAACTTTGAGGGAGAATGTGATATTGTGAGAGAGACAAAGAACTGTGAAAAAGACATAGTATGACAGAAAAAAATGAAGATTTGTTTGAGAAGGATGGTGAACTGAGGGAGATAATGTATGAACTATAAAAGAAAGATGTGTGAAAAGAAAGATGGATTATGAAATACACCAAGTAGGTTTAAATTCTTACATAAAAAAGAATAAAATGTTCTCTTAGAATCTAGGAAACTACATGTATAGACTAGGGTGGAATAGAACTCTCTCCCACTTTCTGTTTTGCAGTGCTGGGAACTGAATTTAGGACCTTTCACATGCTAGGCTAGTCTCTACTACTGATAGACAGGCAGATATTACACCAACTCTCTCCAACTTTTTTTCTCATGCAAAAATGCCATCTGGATGTATTCAAATATACTAGTATACCACTTGTTCATTTATTACTGATACAAAGTGAGATAAAAATTTAAAAGGACCTACAATAATTATTGCTCAGTGGAAGCAGGGAAAAGGGTGCTCTCATTCATTGCTTGAGGAAATCTGACCTACAGCTTTTGCAAGATAATCTGGCAACATCTATTAAAACTAAAAATACCCATGTCACTTGATCCAGTCATCCCTTTTCAGGGTACCAGCTCTTAGAAATTAAGAACAACAATTATGAAAACACACACACATACACACACACTCACTTTGTATCAGTAAAATATGCTTGTCAGGCTAAACATCCACTAATAGGAAATGGTTGAATAAATTATGATATATTCACCTAATGGAATATTGTTCAATCAGCTAATAAATGAACAAGTGGTATACTAGTATATTTGAATACATCCAGATGGCATTTTTGCATGAGAAAAAAAGTTGGAGAGAGCAGGTGTAATATCTTTCTAAGTGTATAACCAAAATAACCTCTTTTATTGTATGCATATGTATGTATAAGCATAAAATTACATGAGCTTGGAGACAATGTGTATGAATGACTAAATTGCAAGCATGGTTTATTTGGAAGAGGGTATATTTGGAGGAAGGGATATATGATAGGGCGGGAGAAGCTAAGTTGAACAGGAAAAGAAAAAAAAAAAGACTGCACCAAAAAACTGAATATGTACCATATTTGTACATTTTTGCAAAATTGTATTTGTGGATAAAAATGTAAAGAGGAAAAAATTAAATGTGAATACCAGTTTTTTAAAAAAGGAAACTGTCCTAGCTTAGGACATAATTTGAAAACATTTTTATAAGGCAAATTCTTGCCATGAAATTCTTTTCATTTTTCTTCTTGCCCTTTTCTGTTTTATTGCAAGTCAAAGACCAGAAAAATTGGTAATGCAGAGGTTCTGATTGAGTTGTGGTGATCATAAATCTCTTGTAAGGAAAGAGAATTATGTTTGCCAATATGTTCTGAAATTTTCCATAGAGATGCTCTTTAGCAGAGAACAACAAATTTATATTTTCATTCTAGTTTTTAATGTACAATACCTGTTTGTAATAGCATAAAGGTCTTTAATCAGCTAAATTATTTAACAGCCTATTTACTCTATGTCAATTAGGGTATTGCTGGAAACAGATGGCACATTCAGATTTGGTAGCTGGGGATGGTTTGATAGAAGGACTATTTACAAAAGCATTCAACATTTTAGACCTTCCAATGATACACACAGCCCATTGTGGCAGGTGTGCTGTGTGCTGTAGTTTCGCTGCCACTAAGCTGGGAAGGCAGAGTGCTCTATCATGAAATAGGAATGCTGAGGAGCTGTTACCAGCTCTAGGCCTAGAGTAACAAAGGGAAGAACTACTTCCGGGGCCTTGCTGCTTGAAGTAGCTGTGACCTTCCACAAGGGATGCAGCCAGCCTGTAGCGATTTTGTGGAGACAGAACCAAGGAATCCGTATCCTAACTTTATATTTGGCTCTCTGAGTTCCTGCTGGCATCACTTGTTCTTGCAACCCAGCTGGAAGCCAGAAGACAAGGGAGCCCATTAATACAGTCCTGACAGATAAGCAGGTGCATAGCACTGAGGAAAGAGGGGCAGAGAATGGCTTTGAAGAGACAACGATCTTCGTCATTCTCCTGCAACCAATTTTTGAGAGAATCTTATGGTTGATGAAGAAAAATGGAATTTGGAGTAATAGTGATGTGAAACCACGTGGTACTAATTATATCATATAGCTTAATTAAATTAGCTGTTACCCAAAACACAGAAAAGGGGATTCTGAGTTGAAAATCCAGGACAAGTAAATCGGTAGGGCTTGAGAAGAAAATAGGGAAATAAAGTGTAACTTTTTTCAAGGAAGAAGGAAAAGCTTAGAGTATAGGAATGAAGTTCAGAAGATAAACCTAACAATTTTGCCTGTGGTTGGTATGTTCACATATATGTACTTTACATGTAGATCAAAGACCATTTGTCTGGGAGTTAAAGTGCCTGGGCTCAGGACACCTGCTACTATTTATTTGTTTAGTATATGTTTGTGATACATAATAACTAATTCATCATAGGGAATTGCTACCTAGACATATTGCATATTGATACTTTTTACTTTCCTTACACTCTCTTTCCTCTCTCCCTATTTCTAGATCCTTTTCCTGTAACCCTGAAGTCTATCTCTGTTTCCCATAATCTTTTATTTTCTCCTTAAACTATTTGTATTTTATGTTTCTCATACAAGAGAAACTATGCAATATTTCACCTTCTCGTTCTATTTTATTTCATTTCTCCTGCTACTATTTAGTTCTGTGACTTTATTAAATCATCTTTCTGGGCTCATTTCATTTTTTTTGTAACAGAAAGGTAAGAGTAACTATTTTCAAGTTTCTACTATATTGCATGATGTTTTATCTCAACTAATCAAAAATTTTAAGGTTGACTTAATTAAAAACTGAAAGGTGAGTTAGAAAAACATTTTAGAAAAATAAGAATAAGAGTCTAATTAAAACTATTGTTTCAAACATCTACTTTTCCTCTTAGGCTATCTCACCATAGAATTCAGTAGGCCATTAAAAATAATAAACTCTCCCGTTTCATGAGCCCTTCATGTTTATCTTTAGGGAACCTATCATCAGGCAATGACAATGAAATACTTTAGGAAAAATATAGTTAAATTGAGGAATAATGTGGTTTTAGTATATTACAGTATTCCTGAAAGTAATTGACTACTTCATGTCATAGTATATTACAGTATCTGAAAGTAATTGACTACTTTATCTCTTTTAGAGTATCACATACAAATCTCAGAAGAATAAAACTTGGTAACAATGTAGAAGCAATGGAATGAATTCCTTTTCTCTTTTTGTTCCTCATTGTTTCATGAATTCATTCTTTCTTTTCTCATGACTAGAGAAATAAAACAATGACACATATTGGGATATTTTGGTGACAGAAATTGCTACCGAGAATGTCTTTTGTTTTTAGAAAAACATAGGTTTATGCCTATTTGGTTAACTTGTATCAACAGTATAAAAACCATATCTCTCATCTGTGAGTTTTCATATATTATCTTTTAAATAACTCATGTGCATTCTGAAAAAGGACTTTAGATTATTCTGCTTTTATAACCATTCTGCCCAAACACAGGAACCTCAAAGTATCAAGAACCCCTATGAATATACACAAATAGTTGAGGAAGCACCTTCATTATGCACTGTTAGAAATTATTCTTTTTCTCTAGTTGTTATTTAAAAATGAGAACTATAGAAGAATCTCCCAAGACTCCTGATTATTGCTTAATAAAATGTATTTAGTGATCTAGAAGTCCCTTGACTTCAGCTCCAACAGCACAATGTGGTAAGCATGCATGCTTGCATCATCCTTCACTCGGCTTATGCTTTATTACTTAATAATGCAGCCTTACACTTACATGTAATGCAAGTGGGCCACCTAAGGGAAGATTACAATATCATGCTAAAGAGCTGGCACATTCACTTGCTGTTCCTTCTGCAAACACTGCTTTGTGATTTATGAACTTAATTTTTATTTCGACTCCCTTTCATTATTTTTGTAAAACAACCATTTATAGCAAATAAGGGAATACATACATAAATGAAATAATAAACAGCTTGCTCTCAGAGAAGTTGGAATGCTAATAGATCTGTTACTATTAATTCAACCAATAGCTTTATAACTCAGAATGATTCCTTACTGGAAAGCTCAGTGATACTGAGCTCTACCAATTTAGTTCTACCTCTTGAAGATTTCCTTACAATAGGCAAGCATCATGGTTTGAAAAAAATGTTGTAAAATAACATTAGTATAGGCTTAAGTTATAGTTCAGCTGTATAGTGTGTATTTTTTAAATATTTTTTTGGCTGACTCAGGCTGCCTTAATGGCAGGTCTAGTAAGGCATGGGGAGCTGGGTATCAAACCGCAGTCCCCTGCAGCTGACTGGGTTTGCCCCAGCAGGTGCTTAAACAACTGAGCTTACCAGCAAACCCCTGTCCAGTGTGTCTTTAGCGTAATGAGGCCATAGGTTCTATTTCCAGAGTCAAAATACAATATAATAAAATAAAACAACAGTAGTAGTTTTGATAAGAAAGATACATCTAACTATATCCACTGAAATGCTGAAGTATTCTTGATTAAATTTTGTTTATTGTTTTGCTCATATTTTTATGTAAGAGTGTAGAGTAGTAATCAAGGCATTGCTCAGGAAATGAACATGATTATTGATTCACAATTTTATTTATGGAGAAACCACAAGCAAGATGCACTTATGTCTAGGTTTATTTTTGTCTCGATTAGGAAGTAACCTCATGAAATTAATGCTATCATAAATAGATTATTTGCCTTATTTGTTCACTGAAATGCTGGGTTCTTTGTGGACCTATACCTGAAGGGAATGATAAAGCCATTTCCTTGGCATTTTCTCTAAGTGAAAAGATTTGGTACTAGTTTTAAAATGAAGTTTCCCTCTGTAAGAATTGAGCCTCTGAGCTCTGTGCTTCTGTTTTTTTTTAATTTTTAATTTTTTATTAGCACATATTTATATTATATAATGATGACATTCCTCATGGGAGTTGGTACATGTGTGTAACACATTTTTAGTTCTTTGTTTCATCCCTTCCCCTGCCCTCCCACCCCCTTCTCCATCTCTCAGTTCCTTTCATTTTTACAAAGTATCTATCTCCCTTTTTCCTATTATCTATATTTTATATTGTTCTTTATTTATATTCTGGGTTTCTCAGGTAAGAGAAACCATGAAATATTCAAGCCTATGTGGCTGATATATGGTTAACATTATGGTCTTGAAGTGTACCTGTTTTCCTACAAATGATTGAACTTTGTCTTTCTTTAGGGCAGAGTGGTACTCCATTATATATAGATATCATATTTTCTGTGCCTATTATGTATTGATGGACATATAGGCTGGTTTTGAAGATTTGGCTACTATGAATTGTGGTGATGTAAATATAGTAACATATATGTATCTCTGATATTATGTCTTTAACGCTGTTGCAAACATACCTAGAAGGAAAATAGCTGGGTTGAATGAAATTTCTATTTCTGGGTCTGTATTTTAAGGTACCTCCATACAGATTTTTACAATGGTTTTACTAGGTTACATTCTCACCAACATTGTGGAAGGGTTTCTTTTCACCTACAGTCTTTTCAGCATTTGTTATTATTTGATTTTTCTCTTTTTAAAATGTAAATTATTTTTAAACTATCCAACAAAATAGAGTATGTATGTGCCTATCATGTTCCTAGCAGAGTACCTGTAGGTTATTCTGAATTGTGAATTCTGTATTTCTATTAAATACAGAATAGCTTTAGTAGCTTTATCTCACAGATTCTTGTCAAGTGTAAAGTGGAGACAAAATTAATATCTATTCATAAGATCTATGTAAGATATTATTGAATTAATAAAAGAATAGCAGTTACACAGTGTTTAGCAGTAAATGTGAATTATAAAATATTAGAAAATTGTGGAAGCAGTCAGGTAAAACAAATTATTGTGATGGTAATGTAAAACTTTAAAAGGGCTTTAATTGATTCTGTGCTTCTGTTGTTGTAATTGGAAAAGCAGAACATACAGTTTGAGGCAATGTTAGCAATCAATCTATTTATTATTTATAATCTTTAAAATATTTGGGTTTTTTTTTTTTTGGCTTTTGAGACTGGGTCATGCTATGCAGTTTAGGCTGGCTTTGAGTTCACTTTGTAGCCCAGGTTGGTCTCTAACTTGCAATGATCCTCCTGCCTCAGCCTCCCAAATGCTGGGATTACAGATGTGCATCACTATGCTCAGCAAAATATTGTGTTTCTTTTTTTCTTTTTGTATTTTAAGGAAGGGTCTACAGTGTGTTCAGAGTCTCACTACTATATTGAACTCAGAGTGATCCACCTGTTTACAGCCTCCCAAGAGCTGGGATTAGAGGTGTGTGCCACCATGCCCAGTCTCAATTGCCATCTCAGCATGCCCTGGGAGCCAGGCTGGCATGGCAGGCCTGGGCCTGAACCCCTGGCCTTTGCACCTGTTTACAGGTACTTTAATCTGCTAAGCTATTTGGCCAGCCCAAAATATTGTATTTTTATGGTACTTTAATAGTCATTTTCTGTTGCAACTTGATTCACAATATCAAATTTTCTGATATTTAAATAAAGGCTAGTAGGACATTTGTAATAAGTAGGGTACATATGACAAAAGCAGGATTAAAATTGTTCTACTGTGACCACTTTGATTTATTTAGGAGATTTACTAAAGGTCAGAGAGATGCTGCATTTAAGTATTAATGAAACAAATACTGATTTGAAATTCTAAAGGATATCATAGCCTCTCTGCAGTAAATGTAGCTTTCTATCCCTCTTTTCTATCTTGTTCTCACTTTTAGTGTTTAGAGAAAATAAAGAAGATTCCTAATACCACTACTGTCGTCATTTCTGCTTATTGCCATACAGTCTTTGCTCATATACATTTATCTTTATACAGAGTAATCAGAGTATATGGACAGGCATGTGCCATCATGCCCAGATAACCACATGAACCCAAAACCTCATGCATGCTAGTCAGCTTGTACCATTATGCTATATCCCTAGCCTCATATTATGTAATGCTTAAATCAGGGTAAATATGCCTATCTCCTCAAACATTTGTTACGTCTTTTTGGTGAAAACATTCAACATCCTTTCTTCTAGCCTTTTGAATTATACACTACATTGTAATCATTTATAGCCTGTTTATTGTGCAATAACACATCAGAACTTCTTGTTCCTATTCACTCTAGCAAGCACCCATTGAGGTATAATTTTGGGAGATTCTAAGGATCAAATCCAGGACCTCATGCATGCTAGGCAAGTACTCTACCATTATAAGACCTCAATCTTGGGGAAAACTTTTTAATGTTTTATTTTACTTTTAAATAAACAAATAAAACACACATATACATATAAATGACTAAATTGAGTAACATACATTAATGCATATTCATATTTTTGTGATGAGGCTATTTAAAACTTACTTTCTTAGTATTTTTCAAGAATACCATATATTGTTATCTTTTCACATGTACAATAGTCTCTTTTTTATTTGAATTTTTAGGGAAGGGTCTATAGGGGTTCAGGGTCTCACTACTAGATCAGACTCATAGTGATCTGCCTGTTTACATCCTTCCAAGAGCTGGGATTACCGGTGTGCACCACCACACCGAGTCTCAATCACGAGATCAGCACACCCCATGGGCAGGGCTGGCTCAGCAGGCCCGGGGATCCAATCCTTCTCCCCTGCGCTTGCTTGCAGGCGCTTTAATCCACTGAGCTATTTGACTGTCCTAAATAGTCTGTTGAACTTATCTCTCATTTAAATGTAATTTTCATTCTGCTTTTTATTGTTAATTCTCTTTCTGAAAAGAGATCTGTAATTTCTATAAGTGGATTGCAAAACAGAGCTATAGAAGGTATGTTATGGTAGCGCGGGGGGGGGGGGGTGGAAGAACACAAGTTGATTATGTTGTGAATTTTATACTTTTTAAAAGTGATGTTTACCCTAGATTTTCTTAACCCGAGATTTGAACCTAACCATCTTAGCCTCAGAAAAAGTATGGAACTTAATTAAAGTCAAATTTGTGAATGAAAGTAGAGCAGCATTTTGTTTCTGCCAGATTGCTAATTAAATACCATAGAAGACTTGCATCTTTAATTTTAGCCATGTAAAGAATGTGCAATAGCTGGTAGCAAAACATTTTGTCCAGGAAAGAAATGACTACATTTTTAGAGCATTTCACTACCTCTTAATTTATTATCCTTTGATATAACTCAATGGTAGAAATGGAAATGTTATTTAATATGAGCTAGAGTTAGGGTTTGCCAGGTGGAAGCATAAGGTATTCAATAGTGTTGACACAGGAATATTTCAGGTGAAGGGTTTTGCTATTCCAGGCACAAGAAGAAGGGAGATGGAAGCAGGTAAAGGTTGATAGATGAAGACAAAGTAGAGGATGTCAAGGGGCTGGAATTCTCTATAATAAGGACAGGCAGAGTGGTAAAAATAGAGCAAGAGAATTGAAATAATGGAGAACTGCATGTAGAAGGTATATTAAAACTGAAATAGAATCTGAAATGCAAAAGAGTTAGCCTATTTAAAATTTTTGTTTTGTTTTCTTCTGCTCCCTCTCTCTCTTTATATTCTGAAAAACTACAATCAGAACAGAGAATAAGGCCTGCAACTTGAAATCACCCATGCATTAATTCAATACATGGATTCCTTAGTCCCTTCTATGTACCAGACACTATTTTGGATCCTGGGATTACAATAGTAAACAAGGAAGAAATATATCTGATGGTTTTGAATTTATAATCTAATGAGGGAGTCAGAAAAATAAACAAACAGTGAGTTGTAATAGGGAAAATGTAACAAAAGCACAGAAGCATGAAGATTAGGCATCAATTTTAGGCATGCACATTGCAACTGAGATACTCTCTTAAGCCCCTTTGGAAAGCCCCTTAAAGCATGATGGTTTGAAAATTAAAGAAAGAGAGGGTGTTGTTGGCAAAAGAACAGCAGGTGAAAAGGCCCAAGAGGGAGTATGCTGGGTAGGCCTATCCATGACATTTGGGAAGGCTAGGGCAAGAGTAAAAATGGAAGCCCATAGACTCTCTGTTTAAACATTAAGATTCATATAATGTATTCTGTATCTTACCTTGGCTGATATTTATTTATGTCGGACTAGAAATCCATGTCCAGATTTAGCGTTGGCCTTCTCAGTGTCCTACCAGTACCAGAACTTAGTGGTACAATGTGAACCAGTCCTGGCTCCTGGGCCTAGACTGAGGTCAATCTTCCTTCCTCTTTTCAGCCCAATAGCCTCCTACCACTGGGATAGATCCTGTGAAATGTGGGTGAAGGCCCTATCTCTCTGTCCAAGCTCTAAACCCTCGAATAGTTGCCCTTGATGGTTTCTTGGAGCTGAGGATGTGTACATCCATGATAACTTTTTTTGGGAAGATGGACCATGGAAGGAGCTGAGGTTAGTCCTGGCAGGAAGCTCTTGGTCATTTGGACAGTGTTCTGGAGTCCTGGTACCCCAAATGCCATTGTGATGGGTACAGGCTGTAGATGGCTCTTGATCCCACTGACTCCTGTTCTGTGGGAAAGGTTATGGCAAGAGGTGGGTTGGTTAGGTCAGAGCAGGATCTTTGAAATCATGGTAGTCAGAGGAGCAGTCCCTTTGTTAGAACCCAAGAGTGACCCTTTGGTTTGCTACAATGAGGGGGAACAAGAGGGCTATTGCTATAGTCTCAGGAATGAAATTGTGATGATGAAGGAGATATAAAGCTTTCATTCTGTGGAGGTCTATAAAAAGTAAAGGAAGGAAGAAAAGGAAACCAGAATGTATGGAGCATCTGTGCTGAACTCAGCTGTGTGAAATATGCTTTTGCTTGTGATCTAATTTAATCTTCTGAATAACCCTGGGAAGTAGGCTTTGTACTTTCCTGTGTAAGGTTAAGAAAATAAACTCAAGGAGGTCACTTCCTTGCCCAGAGTCACACAGCCAGTGAACCCTAGAGCAGAGGCTCAAATCCAGGCTCCAACTGTTTCTGAAGCCCATATTCTTTCCATTAGAACACATTACCTTTGAAAGACATTCTCAAACAAAGATCTCATTTGTAATGAGAGTAAAGGAAAACATAGAAAGTGAATATCGATACTGTTTGGAGATAAAAATGAATGCAGATCTCCTGAATCCAAAACTGGTTCCTGGACTTAGGTCCCCAGTTCTCCTGGAAGTCCATGAAGACAGGATATGAGTTTATAGGCTTTAGATTGTTTTCAAAATTACAGTACAATTTATATGCCATAAAATGTACAACTTTTAAATGTACAATTTGAAGAGTTTTTTTGTTGAAAATGTAAATGACTATGTAATCAATCACCCCAATCAAGATATTTCCTCAAGCTGTTTCTTACTCTAGAAACTGCCTGGTGCCTCTTTCCAGGCAAACTTCCTCCACAGTAGTAATTGCTGCTCTGGTTAGTATCACTGTGAATTTCTTTTGCCTGGTTTAGAACTTAATGCAAATACAATCACTCAGCATGTGTCTGGCTTCTTTGGCTCAGCATGTATTTGAGGTTTATTTATATTATTGTCTGAATTTTTTCTCCACTTTATGGCTAAGTAGTATTTCATTGTATGAATATATCATAATCTGTTTATCCTTTTACTAATTAATGGACATTTTGGCTATTTGATTTTTGGTTATTTTGAATATGGATGGTATAAGCATCTTCACTTGTTTTTTGGTGAAAGTATGTATTCATGCATCTTGGATCTATACCTTGAAAGGGAATTGCTAAATCATATGGTAGGTATAAGTTTAACTTTTTAAGAAACCACCAAATTTCTAAAGTGGTTATATCATTGTACACTGCCACCAGTATTGTATACATTCAACTGATAAGTTTATTTTAAATCGATTTAATTTTTAAATATTTCAAAAATAAAAAGAATAATTCTAATCATTGACAATCATGTATCAACTCAAATTTAACATGTTAACAGCTTCCTGTTTTTGTGCCAGACTTTAAGTGAGATATTACAGATATAAATGGAGGCCATTTTCCTAATTTCCTCCTCCCTGGAAATTACGATCATCCTGAAGTTGGTGTGTATACTTCCCACGTCTGTCTGTTTTTAAGCCTACAACATAATATATGAACTGTTTCCAATATTTCAGTAAGTCTAACAAAGATGGTATATTTTCGCAAGATAATTCTGGGCATAGTATATGAAACAGTAGAAATCTTGGTAAATGCATCAGTTTAATCCTTTAAATATTTGTATTTCCTACTTATTGTTTATTGGTTCTAATATATATTAATTAGACTGTCTATATGTACAATTAGTAGAAAATGGGAATCTTAATTTTTAATTTTAAAAGACAGTTTTCTTGGGAAATGGAAATCCCTCAAACTTGGAATTCTTGGGAGAAAGCAATAAGGATGTGTTTGGTGCTATGCCAATGGGAACTGTAGAGCTAATACAACTTCCCAAATTGTGGGTAAGAAAAATGAATTCCCTGCCAGTCATCACTTGCTACATTTTTACAGCTAAAGAATGCTGGGGCAATACCAGATGCAGGTGTTCTAATGACCATTCCAAGAGTCTCTTATCATACCATGTAGCTTCCTTGCTACTGAAGGTGATGATAGAGAAGCAAGAAAGGAGAGAAGAAAATGTGATGTGGAGGTGGGAGGAAAGGAAAACTTCATAAAATAAGGCAGCAGAAATACATTTTAAGGAAAAGATTTGCCCTTCATATGAATGATTCTTGGATTTTGGTGCATATTTTTGGTAACAGTATGTGGTGAGTCACTAACAAAGAGTTTAAGACAGATGAGTTAACATAAATGGACCAAAATAAGCTGTGGTCTCTAGGCTGAGCAGCTGTTGGACAAACCTGTCAATATTTTATTTCCCAGAGACACTTGCAGCAGATTAAAATGAGCAGGCAGCAAGTACTTTATTAGAAAATTCTCTCAGTTTCCTGCGTGTGAGTTGTGGCTCTGGAGAGGAAAGGAGATAATTCTCTGCTAGTAACTTAAGCCATTTTTTTCTGAGACAGGGTCTTTCTATATAGTTCAGGCTATCCTTAAATTCATGCTGTATTCCAGGCTGGTCTCAAACTCGTAGCAATTCTCCTGCCTCAGCCTCTGGAGTGCTGGGCCTATATGGGTGGACTACCATACCCAACTTGTAGCTCTGTTTTGTGAACAAGAATAGGCAGTGGGATGTGCTGGTGGAGAGATGATGTGAAAACGTGCTGGACTCAGAAATCCTTGGATTTTTTCAGCTCTGACATGCCCACTAGTGGTATAACTGACAGGGACTTCTACCTTCTATGTGGCTTTGTTTTTAGTTTCTGATTGAGGGGCATGAATTACATGATCTTCTAGGTCCTTTCTGGATATTAAATATGAAGTTAATATTTCCTGTCTTCTTAGTTTCAAAGTGCATTTACATAGGAATTTTTCCCTCTACTAAACCATTGAGTTTGTTTGGACAGTCGTCCCATTTTTAGATGAACAAACTGAGGCACAGAGAGACTGAAATCATGCAGTGAGCATGATTAGATTCAGAGCTTAGATTCAAACCTGAGATCATCTGGATAACCTGCCTCCTTAAGTACCATTTTGCATTGCCCCTTCTCCTTTACCAGGACACCTTCACATCCTTCTTCCTGTCTACAGGTTTATACCTGTTTCACATCATTATGCTTCAAGTGCCCAGTCATGGGTTTTCCGTTCTTAATTGGAGCCCAGTGCTGAATCGACACACTACACCGTGGGTGAATGGTGTTATAGCTAGTAAATCAAATTCAGGACACAAACCTTATGCAAGACAGAAATAGTGTTGAGCAGAACACAGCAGGGCCATTTGATTCACAGGATCCTCATCAGCTTGAATATTTTGTACATTCTCTCCTGTGGACACTCTGTACTCAATGTTCCTGCTGATGTCATTGGCAGAGACGTCTTATGAGGAGAAACCCTGTGTGAAGAGCTGGTTCAGTACCCTTCTGCATCCTGATGTAATATGATATGGCCATGGCAACAGTGGTAATAGTGGTGGCTCCTTTGTTCCCTTTCATAAGTGACATACAATGCAAGTACCGCTTGTGCTACCACTCTTCCTTTGAAGATATCACAAAGAGGAATAACATTCTTTTCTCCAATATGAAATCAACTTGAAGGTTATGATGTTATCTAACTTGTGTTCAAGATGAATCTTATGTTGATGACTAATAACCTTGTTTTTAATGTTTGCACGAGACATTTCTGGGTGAAATCACAGTTTCTAAAATCTTTTTTTTTATTATTTACACATACATAGAAATTGTCAAAGCAAAACCTAGTAATGCAGAAAACCTAGTAATGACGTGATACTTGTACATTTAAGTGTTTTAAGACCCAGAAACTTTAAACTGAAATGGAAAGGGAAGATATACTCAATCTCCTCCTCCTCATTGTCCTTCTCCTTGTCCTTCCTTTTCTTCTTCCTCTCTCCCTCCCCCTCCACTTTCTCCTTCTCTTTCTTCTTCTTTACAGTACTGGGATTGAACCTAGGACCTCATACTGAGGCATACCCCAGGCCTTTTTTAATTTTGAGGCACAGTCTTGTTAAGTCAGTAAGTTGCCTAGGATAGGCTCAAACTTGTAGACTTTGAACTTCACAAAGTGCTGAAATTACAGGTGTGCACCACCACACCCAGGTCAATCTTCTTTATAAAACCACTTTAGCAAAGTATGATTGATGTTCAAAATATATTTAATCTTGTAAGTCAAAAAGCAAGTATTAAAGTATAATAAATTGCATTAATGGCCTTAGTCCTTCACCTCTTCCTGTGTCCACATCCTTTATCATGTAAATTTGGAATTTCATTCCTTGAAGAATAAGCATTATTTTTCTCTCCTCTTGAATCTGGCATGGCCTTATGACTTGTTTGGGCAAAATAACGTAGTGGAAGTGATGGTGGGTCAGTTCTGAGTCAAGGTCTTGAGTGTTTTTCATTCATACTCTCTTCTTTTGTGTTTGCTTGAGAGCACACCCATGTTATTCTGCTGGAAGATATGATATGAAGAGCAGAACTGAGTCACTCTAGTCATTGCAACTGAGGTTATTCTAGATCAACTGAACTGCAGCTGACTACAAGACTCATGAGTGAGTTGTGAATTCAGTTGAGATCAGAAGCACCACCCATGTGAGCCCAGCCTAAATTCCCAACCCACAGACTTGTGAGCTAAATAAATGCTTCTGAGGTGTTAGCATCCACACTTCAAATCTGTCAGTAGCAATCCTTAACCAATGACTAGGTGTTCATAATGTTAGGGTTTATATCTAGAGGTTCACTAAAGCCCCTACTTATCCATAAGGGTTATTGGATCACAGGAATGTGATATTCTTTATTGGATTTGTCCACAGTTGAGTTTATAGCCAAATGTGATTTAGGAGGTGAACTCTGGTCAGAAGGAGTGGGTCACTGGGGACACGTTCCAGGAGGATTTAACTACTTCAGTCTTTCCTTGATCTTTTTGTTTCTCTTCTGTAGTGTCACTTTTCCATGCTGCACTGCCTGGGAGCAACTATGAACTGAAACCTCCACAAACAGAGTCAAAATAAATCTCTTTTAAAAGTTGTGCATGTCCCATTTTGTGCCTCAGTGATGAAGAAAGGTAGAGCAGATAAATCCCCTAGCCCCTTTGGCTCTTGAGTGGAGCAGTTCTGAAGCATGTATTTAATATCATAAATTCTCTACAGAATTATGCTCCAGTCACCTAGTGTGACAGTTGCTTCAGTAACACAGTTTGTTGCTTTCACTTCCCTACTTACTCCAAGGCCATTAGATTCCACTGTGTTCCTTAAACAGGTTGTTACTTCCTGACCAAGTGCCTTTGTGGTTTCACCCACTGCCTGAGATGTTCTTCTCTTGACTTGTACATGGCCAAATTCTTCTTGTCATTCATGTCTCATGTTTATGTTTCACCCTGCCTTGCCACCCAATCCAAAGTAGCATCATCACTGATCTTAACTCTCTATATCACTATTTTATTTTATTTTGTTCTGGAACCGGGTATTGAACTCAGACCCTTGTGCTTGCCAGGGAAGCACTTATTCTACTAAGCCATCTCCCCAGCCCCTTCATCACTATTTTCATTACCAGATTAAAAAAAAATGTTTTATATGTTGTTGGTGAGGGTATAAGTTGGCATCACTCCCCCTTTGTAGTTGTTAGGAAGCATCTACTAAAGCCACCAATAACCTACCAATTGCATTCCAAGGTAGAGTTCAAGAGGAATAAGTGCTTACATCCACCAAATACTATGTATGAGTATTTACCACAATTTAATTCATAGAAGTCCCAAACTGGGACCAAAATAATGCCCATTGATAGGAAAATGAATAAATTGTAGAATATTCTACCAAATATTATTTCATAATTTCATAAGAAAAAGAGTGAACTATTTTTACACACAGCCACATGGATGAAATTCACAGAAATGCAGATGTACAACAGTAGCAGGGCACTAAATTGTATAACTTGTGATTCCATTCAATCTATGAGGGTAAGACTACTGGTTTCCTGTGGGCAAGAGGATATTGGTGCGGGGGAGACATTGGTGTGCTGAAAATATTCTATCCTTTGATGTAGGTGGTGGTTATATGGGTGTACACATATATAAAATGCCATAAAGGTGTATACTTAGGATTTTTGTGCATTCTGTGTATATCCTATACAAATAAAATTATAGAAATATAGTACTCAAGAAGCTGAAACAGGAAAGTCATTGCACCAGGAGTTTGAATCCACACTTATATGCCATAGCAAGACCATGTATATGTTCAGAGAGAAAAAGGTACTTTTTAACTTGGATAATACTGTCTGACATATAGGATGCCACCTCTATGTGTTGATTATGCCAATATATAAATATGGACTTGCATTTTTTTCCTAAAATTTTTAGACGAAGCTGGGTATGTACATGCTTGTAATCCCAGCACTCAGGAGGCTGAGGCAGGAGGGTCATTGAGAGTTTGAGATCAGCCTTGGCTACAAAGTGAGCTCAAGGCCAGCCTGAACTGCATAGCATGACCTTGTCTCAAAAAAAAATACAGAAAAAGCCAAAAATTAAGTTAATTTTTATGAACTATATGCTCTAACTGCTGTGGATATTAAAGGAATCAAAGGTGAATTGGATTAATAAAAATATGCACATCATTATAAAACATGGGAACAAGGTGTTACTGCTATAAAAACAGATGCCAAACAAAATGTTAACAAATCTAGATAGAAATATTTTAACTGTCACTTTGAGGAAGTGACATTTGCTCTAGCACTGGAAATAATCCTGAAGGTAGAGGGCTGGGTATGACAGAGAAAAAGAAAGAGGTGAATGGGAGGGGCAGAGAACAAAGACTCTGAGACAGGAAACCTATGGCATGTTCAGAGAATACAGAAATCTGATGTAGCTGAAGTCAGGGATGGACGGTAATAGAAAGTGAAAGTTGAATGTCTGTCAAAGCATGATCAGAAAGAACCTGGACAACTTGGCAAATAATTCAACCTTCACTCCATGCACAGACATGCTATTTTAAAGAAAAGTAATTTTAAAGGGATAATTTTAATCTTTTCTAAATTCATATTTAACAATGCTCATTTAATGTCTCAAAATCAGTATAAACAAAGGATAGATCTTATGTAATCATTTTCATATGTCAGCTCTTGACATACCAATTCATGTACCATCAAATTTACCATGTTAAAGTTTACAGTTCAGTGAATTTTAGTATTTTCATAAGGTTGTGAAACCATCAATACTAAATCCAGAATACTTTCATTACCCCAGAAAGAAACTCTGTGACTGTCAATAGTCACTTCTCTCCCCCTTCCTCCAAATCTGTGGCAACCATAGATCTATTTTGTGTCCCTATGGGTTTTTCCAGTGATAATTCTCTATGTGAATATTACAAGGGTATATAGAGGGAGTAATTGAGTAGACAGAGCTTGGTGATTGATTAAAAATATGCTGTGAATGAGTTGCACAATTAAGGAAGAATACATACAACTTATAATTAAATAAAATATGCTATGTGTTAATGTTAAACCAATGTGAAAAAATTACTCTGCTCAACTTTCTGTGATCCTGCTTCCTTGTAAGACTGCAAGGATGCTTGGTGTGCCATCAATAAATCATCAATAGACTGAGAGTACCTGGAATAGACCTACAAAGTAAACCAACGTAAAGTTTAAAATGTTTCTAACTGTAAAAAATAAGTAAGGTGTTGCTAACCAACTGGAAAGCATTGCTGTGGTAGTCAAGACCACAGCAACATAGATGTACATTACATGGAAACTGAACAGTGCTCCCAGAAAGAATATATGTTGAGTAATGGTCATGCTATCCCTGAAGATGCTGTTCTGTGTTAGATGACAAATTTGTTTGCTAAACTGGATATGATTTTTTGCTTTAAAAATTTCTTGCTCCCTGGGTCAGAGGCCGATCAGTCTCTTCCTGTGTGAGAACTGACTGATGGTCCAGAGTTCAATAATAAAGGCTCTTTGAAATTCCAAATTGGTCTATGATTTGTTCCTATGCCGAGCAACCCATAACAATAGTTAGGGTTTGCAAGGGAATAGGTTTAATAGAGGACACATAATTTATAGGATTATTTTATAGTATTCACCCAAAAAGTCAAATGCAGAAGAGTGCAAGAGATACATCCACACAATAGAGACAGAAACAATCCAGCTGAGGGCCTGGGTCCCACAGCAATGACCTGCATGAATCCAGCTGAGGGCTAGAGCCCAGGCAATGTCCTCCACTAGTCTGGCTGGAGGCTGAGAGCCCACTAAAATGTCTCATGCAGGTCTGATCAAGGATCTGCACTGGGAAGACCCAAAGGTGGAAGCTAGCAAGTCTGTACCAGCAGGGTGAAGGATCTGTTCCAGCAAGCTGAGAGATCTGCACTGGAACCAGGCAGTGGTGCTTAAGTTTAGGACTAGAGCTCCCCCAAAGAGAGCCACAGCAGTCCTCAGTAACAGCAAGGACCTGAACTCCTCAGATGAAGAGAAGAGCTAAGTTTGCATCAGGAAAGTCAGGGTGATGAGCATTTCTAGGCCAATCAGCAGCACACCATCTTCCCCTCCAGTTTTCCTTTTATGCTTGGCAACAATCCTCAGGTGGGCCTTCCACTCCTAGAACCACACTGATTTAGTTAAGCTGGGCGTTACAGTTGACCATTAGTTAACCCACCACATGTGTATCAACATATTATCTGTGTCACTATATCACCAGTCTTATACTCAGTGTCTATTTTGTGCAAAGAGCAGTTCTTGTTGCTGAAGATATAAGATGAATAACATCTGGTTCTTTTATTTAAAAAATCCAAAGTGTTTTAGGGCAGAGGAGAGTAAGCAACTAGTTCTGATACAATTTACTGAGTACTATGGTAAATAATGGGGAAAAGTGATCAGGAAATATTAAGGAAGTGAAGATATACCACCAAGGTTTTAAGCCGGGATGTCTTGAAAGGTGAGTAAGTTATTATGCAATATGCAGAATGCAGATGAAAGAGAGTGTAATGAGAAGATAAATATCAAAGTTGACATGTCATCATATTGTAAAAATGGGGTTTTTAGACCTCTGGAGGGAAGTCTTGGATAGAAATGTTTATTTAGGTGTTGTGTATGTAAGAATGAGTTAACACTTTGGGAATGGATGAGATTGTCAAAGGAGGTCATGTAAGATGGCAATTGAACATAATCTATAACAGAGCAGATAGTATCTGAATTTAGCCTACCCTATGCTGACACTCAAGGCAGATATAACTAATTGACCATGAAGCCTCAGAATTCTCAACATATATTTCCAGTCAGCATTACAAATAAATTATTTTTACCATTTCTTGCTTCTTTTTAAAGTTTGGGTGTGGTGACCAGAATTAATTGTGAGCCTCCAAGGAATAGTGCACTGCTTGTTTACAAGGTGCAGTGAGAACATCCAGAAAAGCATAGAAAGCACTAGGAAGGTAGGAGGTCCAAGAAGAAAGATGAATACTTTATTTTCATGTTCATTTTGTTTCGTAGTAACATCTAGCAAATGGCTAAGTCAAGGACCCCCAGAGACCATGAGATTTGAAGTGGGAGGTTGGTGGTGACCTTACAGAGAAAAGTTTCACTAGAACAGTTTTTTTTTTTTTTTTTGTCTTTTTTGAGACAGTGTCTCACTATGCAGTTCAGGCTGGTCTTAAACTCATTTTGTAGCTCAAGCTGGTCTCGGACTCACAACAATCCTCCTGCCTCAGCCTCCCGAGTGCTGGGATTACAGGCATGCGCCACCACACCCGGCTAGAACAGTTTTTTTTTTAAAAAATCTATTTATTTATTTATTTGATACAGGGTCTTATTACACAACTTGGACTCATAGTGATCGTCTTGTCTCAGCCTCCGTAGTGCTGAGATTAGAGGCGTGGTCCTTGCACTTACCAGGCAGGCACTTAGACCACAGATCTATCTCCCCACTCCTGGAACAGGTTTTTTTTTTTTTTTTTTTTTTTTTTTTTTTTTTCGTGAAACCAGGGATTGAACTCAGGCCCTTGTGCTTGCCAGGGAAGCACTTATTCCACTGAGCCATCTCCTTGGTCCCCAAGAACAGTTTGGAAAGAAGTGAAATAATGAAGGTTTGAGGAGAGAATGGGAGGCATTTCCAAATGCTCATTTATTGTACACTATCTTGAACCCATCTGGGCAACTTGTTGAAATTGTAGTTCTAGGATATACCCCAGAGATATAACTTCAGGCTATATTATGACCTCTAAAAGGCAATGAGAGTCATCTGTGAGGCAGAGACAGACTGGAAGCTACTGGTCAATTTGCATGTTAGCACATGTTGTTGATGTCCCTTTCACAGGCCTTTAGCACTTCCTGCTCCATACACAAATACTTGCTTTACAAGGAAGCACATATGACTCTGCCTGAAGTCTGTCACTGTCCACTGCCACCTGCTTGACTTGCTTACCAGAAATGGTGTTAATTTTCCAGGCATCAGCCTTCTGTGATGAAGAGCAGGGGTTGGTAGATAAGTAGCTCAGTTTATTGACTTTTCAGAGGGAACAACTGAAGCTTTGTTTTATAGATTCTTGTTTAACAGATAATCTTGCTTTATGGTTTATCCCAGAAGCCCCTAGTGGAGCCTGAGGTGACCAGAGTATGCTCATTAATGCAATGTTGTATTGGCTTCCTTCCCTTTCCTGCATTCTTGAACTCTTGAGATTCCTGTTCACCTAAACATTGTCCTTCTCTCTCTCTCTCTCTCTCTCTCTCTCTCTCTCTCTCTCTCTCTCTCTCTCTCTCTCTCTCTCTCTCTCTCTGTGTTTGTGCACATGCATGTGTATGCATGTATGTATGTTTTGAAAATAGAGTTTTACTATGTAGTCAAGCATAACCTTGAACTCATGTAGGATAGGCTGGCCTCAAACTCATGATTCTCCTGCCTCAGCCTCTTGAATGCCAGGATTACAGGTGCTCACCTATTAGTACCTGCATCCTTAGTTCAAGGTCAGCTATTGAGGGACCTCTAAGCTAGGATACTTACAGTTCCATTTCTCTCAGGTACACAGCATAACTATGTATTCTAGTAGATCTTAAAGTCTGGCTGAGTCCACATGCTTTGGCTCTGGCATATGAGAAGAAGTGATTGACATCATCTCTGAAACTGGTCACCAAAATCCTGGTCTGATCATCCCCCTCAATCTTGCTGTTGTGTGGTAATTTTGGAGGACATATGTTGGGAGTGGCTGAGGTAGAGGTTGTTTACATGTGTGTCGCTTAGAGCACAGAGCCCCGAGTTAACAGATGTTTCAGGACCAAGAACATGGGATATGAGGGATCAACTAGTTGCTGGGCAGAGGGGTTTTACCTGACATCAACTAGTTGCATGTATAAATAAACACACTGAAGTTGTTGAGCACTTCTGTTCATCAACTAGAGAGTCCCAACCCCTGATTCCAGGCTTCTGCATCTTGTCTTCATTTCTTTACCTTCTCACTACCCTTTATGGTCCCCGCCCCAGGAAGTTTGAGAGCTGCACTGGCCAAGGAAGTCATGTGTTTATGATGACAATACCACAAGATAGCAGCTGCCTGGATTCCTGAGTCACTGATTGGAAGAGAGCTAAAAACGAAACCTGGCCCGCTTTTACCAGACTGCAACTTAAAAGAATGAGAAATAGAATTTTTTTTTGCCTTAACTAATGATGTCTAGTTACCATTAATTATGATATATCATAACTATATTACCAACCACATGCTCTCTCAGACCTTCCTCTCACAATTCTCTAAAACTACTGCTCTCTATCCACTTTTAACAATTTCCATTTCCTCAATGTGGTTGACAACAGTTGAAAGCAAGATATGATTAACTGATCAAAGCTTACCAAATTGTGAATAAGAAACACCAGATTCACTTCTGAAACACAGCTCTCTTTTCAAGTGGATTCTTGAATGGTGGGATCTAAGAGGGAGCTGTTTTCCAGACATTGGTGCTTTCTTGGTGTTCCTGCATGTGCATTGTCAGAGCCTACTCCTAGCTTTATTGGTGCTGTCTAGGAGCAGCAAAAAGGTGTCAGCTTTTCAAAGAGTCTACTGCCTGCTGACCTCTGAAATTAAATCCAAACTCCATAATCTGACATTTCCAGGTGTCTACAGTTGACCCTGACCAACATCTGGATCCACCTTGATCATTGACACCTCAGTCCTGATGAAACCTCTTAAATCACACTGTTCATGATCCAGGGTGCTTGCTCACTTTGTTGCCTGGACTTCCATCACACCCTGCACTTGCAGTGCCCCCTTTTCTCTTTTGCTCATTTCAAGATCTAGCTCTTGTACAAACTCCTCATTCAAATTCTGTCTCTTCTATAAAGCTCTAAATTTCTATTTTGCCTTCCCTTTTGCCATTACTATTCATCTGGCCTTCAGCTTTTATTATTTCCACCCTTGTATATGTTTATGTCCTTCCCTTTGAAATAGAATTAAATACCATATTTAGACAAAATATTATGCCCATTTCTCTAATCTGTGTAACTTTTAAAAAGCAGTGTTGGGAAGATGACTAACGAAGCTAGAGATAGATGGAAATGTAGCAGCTAGATGGAAATATCACAAATGTAAAATTTTTCCCAGACATGAGTTAAAAATACTTTATTTTCAAACTTGAAGAAAAGTTGCAAGAATAAAGCCAATACAAATAACATCTGTATATATTTATCCAGATTCACTTATTATAAACATTTACTTCATTTTCCTTATTTATATGTTTACCTATCTTCTCTACACACACACGCACACACACACACACACACACACACACACACACAGTTTTTCTAAACTATTTGAGGGTAAGTTACACTATGTACATTTACCCTTACATACTTCAGCATGTGTTTCCCTCAGAAGAGAGACATTCTTTTACCTAATCACAATAGAAATATCTTTTTTGTTAATTTTATTGAGAAACAAATAGCAATGAGACAGTTTCAAAACTGATTAGTAGGATAGTTTCAGTAATCAATACACTGTATATTGTTGTCTTTGTGGTAGTTATTTATAGTACAAGATGTAGATGTGATAACCTGTCCAAACACTATTAGTACAAGTCTTCCTTCTCATTGAATTAAGAGAAAGCAGCTGTATATCTATCCTAACTATTTTGTATATTCAGACACAAAATGGTCCTTCATTTGTATCCCCTTTTTTGTTTAGGTTTTTCAGAAGTAGCTATTCCATTGTCATTTAAATATTGTAGGTTCATGAATTCAGCAAAATTATCCAATATAGTCCAGCAGTACATAATAGTAGTGGGTTATCCATAGGACTGGCAATGTCAGAAGTTGTTGACTTGAGCCTTTTACAGTTCAGCATATTAGTGTGGCTTTACTTTTTATACCTCATTTTTATACTTTTATGCTGGATAGATAAGATCAGAATAAAGCAAGACCTATATAACAAGAGTTGTAACTTTTGTATCTGACAAGGTCAGTCAAATCCCCTCAGGATTTATCCTGAGACCGTGTACCACAGTTTGTAGATCCTTCGACAGTGTCAGCCATGTGGATGAGTCATGGCCATTGCTTGATCAATTTGCTCTCTGTGAAAGCCTGAGAGAATTTTTTCTCTCCAGATGACTCTCCTTAGGCACATTCTGCATCATAATATCAACATGACACTTATTTAGCCTTTTGTTCTAATTCCATTTTTTTCAATTGATCTCATAATGTCTTTCATGTCATTCACATCCATCTTTTCCTCCAGCACAGGATCCAGGATTGCAGGGGGGGGTGTCTATCAGATATTGAATTTTACTGTCATGTTTCTTCAGCCTCCTTACATCTGGAACATTTCCACCACCTTTCTTTGTCTTTTATGACCTTATTCTTTTCCAAGTTGGTCCTCAAATTTGCTCCCCACTGTTTATTTTTAGTTCATGTTTGTAGTACAGAATAGTGGCATTCATTTTGAGAAATTGGTACATGCATATAACATATCTTGCTCATTTTCAATTCCCCTTCTCCCTTTCCTCCCTTTCCCCCTGACTCCCTCCTCCATCTCCAAGACTCTTACTTTCTAGTTATTCTACTTGCACTCTCTCTCTCTCTTTCTCTTTCTCTGGCTTGCTGTCTCTCACTCTCTCATTTTAGGTTTTTCATATTAGACAAAACATGACATTTATCTCCCATCTATTTAAAGAATATCAGAACTTAAAAAGAACTCCTGGGTTTGGCAGACTAATATATATATATATATATATATATATATATATATATATATATATATGTATATATATATATGCATATAGAATTTCTGAGTAGTGTCATAATCATTTCCAGTGCAAGACTCCAAATGTGAGCCACTTTTTATTTTCATTCTGAACTTTCATTCTGTCATTTTAATCAATGACAATGTTTTTTAGTGCTGGTGTACAGGAACCTTTGTTCTATTTTATTTACAGTACTTTTCTCCTTAGTTAAGTGGAGTGAAGTGGAAGAGGAAATAGCAAATCTTTCTCCTTCAGCTTCTGCTACGTTGCAGGCTGCCTGGGAGGAAAAGTCAATAGAGGAAGTGAGAGAGTAAACTGAGAAGTTGAAATCAAAGTGGTGGGCTGCTGAGTCTCGGCTGTGGTGTATCTCCGAAGTCAAAGCATTTTTACAGACCATGTTCGACTATAGTTAAATAAAATCTCTATGCTGTAGAAAGGGAAGGCATTAGTAATTTCCGTTGTCTATGAGTGGAAACAGCGATACCAACAGGCTCAATGCCTTTTTCACTTTAAATCTCAGAGTCAATGAAGAATCATGGAAAGAGAACTGATAAAGGAGTGAATCCATTTAGGAGATTTGAATCTCTTCATTACATTGCTACCAACTCATTCTGTAGCTTAGCCAGGAAATTTAACTGAATCAAATTTCCTTATAAGGTCAACATTGAACCTAAACATTGAATTTGATCCAGTTCTTGTCCAATTCAGTTTGTGATCAGAATTGTGGAAAGAATTAAATTCATGCACTGAGGTACCACTGTACTTCCCTTATATTGCAGTCACTGCTGCCTACCCCAGCATTCAATGTCCCGTATTATTACCATCTTCTATTAGTATGATATATTTATTATAACTAATGAAGCAATTTATGATTTATTATATCACTAACATTATTACATCATGATTTATTTACATTATCCCTGTGCTTTGATATCATTATTTACAAAATTAGGATTTGGAGTGGACTCGATTTTCTCTTTTCCTTCAATGGGTCTAAAAGTTATTGGTGATGAACTTCAGGATAAATTCAATGTACACTAATAAACACTTGGCAAAGACTCATGATCTTATTACTCTGAAGCTTTCTCTGATTCCATCATTAACATTTTCTTTTTTTTTCCTGTCTAACGGCTTTTAACATTTTTTCCTTGAAATGCCCCTTTTCTCTCTCTGGATCTAGGGAAGCATAACTTTTTCCCTGCTTCCTGAGTGGCCTTCTTTCCTGTAGGCTGCTAGTATTACTATTCTCATTTTCTGTCTGTAATTTCATTCTGCATCCTTTATACTATGAAACACTTGGTGAGCAATTTCTATCAAGTGAGATCAATTCATTCTTGCAATCCCTCCTAACCTCTGTGCTTGTGTCAGATATCTGGGGCTGAAGGGAACCCATCTTAACTGCCAATATGAGGAAGAAACTTGTTACATATTTGATAGAAGCCAATGCAGATTTGTTGATAGTTATCTGGCCAGTGGTCCCACTTGCCAACTGGAGAATACTCAGGGTTATCCCTAGATCTGGCAATACATGTACCCCCCAGTAATAATAATTCAGTGAGTAAAATGGGATTAAACCTCACATTTAAGAGATCTCTGCCAATTGACATACAAAAATTTCTGACTAGGCTTTTTATAATTACAAACTTTAAATGGTTATTACATTTCAGATCCTTCTGCAAATGTCTCAATAGCTGTCCAGAATATTAGATATCAAATAAATGGTATGTGAGATGCTGAGGCTCCTCTAGACCTTATCTTTATCATCATCTTTATAGAAATTCATTATTGTCTTCTTGGTAAAAATCGTTTTTTGCAATATTCATAATTATCCTGCTGATGTTATTATTTGGCCCACACATGTTTCATAGTTTCTTTGGTTTGTCTCCTCTATAGTTAAAGCTGTCATGCCTATCCAAGATGAAAATCACTTGTATCTATTGGGGGCCTTTAGATAAAACTTCTGGAGAGTATCTTTGACTGCTGGTTCACAACTAAGACCCATTTCAGCCTGAAGAAGCCAGAGTGATCATTACCCATGGTTCCCTCATGGCAGTTCAAGTTACTTCTTCAGAGAGGGAAATGTTGTAGGCAGCTGAATTAGATAGAAATATTATAGGCAGTCAGACAGGACCAGGCCCTCAAGGAGACAATATGGAAGACAAGGTGGGTTTGTAATTTTGGAGTAGACAGACATTCCCTATGGGTCAGACCTCAAGACAAAAGAGGAAACAAATACAGCTACAGTTTTTCGTAGATCCTTAGACATCAGTGATTAATATTCTAAATAGTTATCAATCACCTTGAAAGAGCCCAAATATGTCACTAACCCAACCCCCATTAGGAAGAGACCTTGTTCTGTATTCACACCTGCTTGCTTTGGAAGAGACAGCTTCCTGGGACTATCTGCATGGGGCACCCCTCCTGTCCTTTTCTCAGACAGGAGTTTTCTTTCCCCTAACAAATATATTCTGCTCATAAAAAAATAAGCACTTGGCTAAGTGCTGCCTTAGGCGGTTGTACACATGGATCTGGAACTCAAGAAAAAAAGCCTGTGCTGGAGACAAATTTAATGGTTAATATGTTATAGATGTGAACAATAGAACCAAGGAGGGCAGCTTTAGGAAGGGATTGTGATAAGAATGTAAGTTCTGTTTTATTAGGTCTGAATTTGTATTTGCTGAGATCCTTTTAGCTGTATGATATCATACAAGTAACTGCTTTTTCCATTTTAGTGATGACTCTAATTTGAAAATTATCAGTTTAAAATAAAAAGCCCAATCAATGGAAGTTATGAAAGAAACACCCTGGGAAACACCGTTAAGCTAGAGTTTTACTCATCTGCTTCCACTGAGTGCCAGGAAGAGCTATTTGCTAATTTTACTGCCCTTTCCTTCCTTTACTTGTCTTGTTAGTTACTAGTTGCTTAATTTTTCTTCTCTAAATCAGAGACAATAACAATTCTTCTGATTATCTCAGTTCTTTTTTTTTCCATTTATTTTTATTTTATTAAAATACAAATGTCAATCAGACAGTTTCAAGACACCTTAACCATACAGAGTCGATGAATTAATATACTGCAAACTGTTTTCATAACGTTTTGGTACTGTACAAGGTGCATACATGAAATTATATTTACAGGTTTTTTTTATAGCTGAATTATATCAAAGATTCAATAATTATTTACCTAGTGGATGACCATAGCACTAAAAGCCGACATAATATCCTGTCCAACCACCATTAGTGCAGATCTTGCCTCTCATAGAATTATGTAGAA
>PVKA01029231.1:0-28522 GCA_004027165.1 Ctenomys sociabilis | reverse complement strand
AGAGCCTGCAGTGTGTCCCAGCCGGGGAGACCGGGAAGGTCCTGGGGTAGCAGGCCAGAGCCTGCAGTGTGTCCCAGCCGGGGAGACCGGGAAGGTCCTGGGGTAGCAGGCCAGAGCCTGCAGTGTGTCCCAGCCGGGGAGACCGGGAAGGTCCTGGGGTAGCAGGCCAGAGCCTGCAGTGTGTCCCAGCCGGGGAGACTGGGAAGGTCCTGGGGTAGCAGGCCCGAGCCAGGGGTGGTGGGAGCTTGATTCCATTCTGGCTTTGGCATCCGGAGGAATGGCAGTGATCTGACAGCATCTTCATTTGCTTGGAGAAGCTTGCTGAGATCGCCCGCACTGCTGGTTCTGCCTGGACTGAGGGCCTGGCCACCTGCTTCTCCTGGAGGGATGTTGTCCACTCAGCAGGGCTGATTCCTAATGCTTACTTGTATCCCATTTACTCAGCACAGGTTTCTGGTTCATTTTGGTTTTTCCCTAGGAGAGAACACTTCTGTTCATTGCCACAAGATGGCGTGGGCCTCAAAGTTACTCTGGCAGTTTGGGTTGTTTGGTGTAATTTTTGTTTTCCTCACTGTGCAGCTCAGACTCACAGTGATCCTCCTGTTTTAGGACTCCTAATGCTGGGATTACAGGTATGCACCACCGTGCTTGGACTCAGTGGCTCTGTGCCTGCGGGCGGGCTGGTGTTGTGACATGTGGTGCCGGGGACTGAACCCTAGACCCTGTGCTTGCCTAAGCAGGCATTTAGCCTGCTGAGCTATCTTGCTGGCCCTTTCCTCCTGCATTTTCTTAGATTTTCTTACATCTGTTTTTATATTCTTCCAAAACTTAGTGGATTGGAAATTAAGGTTTTATCTCTAAAGTTAGTGGAATTTTCTTTGCCATTTTATTCCTTTAAAATGTTTTTATTTTTTATCTTTTTGAGACAGGGTCTCACTATGCAGTTCAGGATGGCCTTAAGCTCACTTTGTAGCTCAGGCTAGTCTCGAACTCACAACAATCCTCCCGCCTCAGCCTCCCGAGTGCTGGGAACAATCCTCCTGCCTCATCCTCCCGAGTGCTGGGATTACAGGCATGCACCACCACGCCCGGCCTCTCCTTTAAAATGTTTTTAAAATAGTTGGGAATATAGCTCAGTGGCACAGCGCCTTCCTGACAAGTACAAGATATCCTGTCCAAACACTATTAGATAAATGTTTCTACTCATTGAGTTAAGTGAGAGTAGCTGTATATATATCCTGACTGTTCTGTATACACAAATACAAAATGGTCCTTCCTTTGTATCCCCTTTTATTGTTTAGTCCTGTCAGAGATGGCTGTCCCATTGGCATCTGAATACTGTAGGTGTGTGAGTTCAGCACAACAATGGTTTGTACTCCTTGCTCCTGCCGTGTCTGCCACTGTTTCAGACACCAGTGACCGTAGCTCTTTTCTCTTTCAGGTTGTTTCTGAGCACCTTTACTCTTGCAGTGTCAGCTGGGGCTGTGTTGCTTTTACCCTTCTCAATAATCAGCAACGAGATCCTGCTGTCCTTTCCTCAGAACTACTATATCCAGTGGCTGAATGGCTCCCTGATTCATGGTTAGTAGATACGGCTTAATACAATCATGATTCGTGCTTTTTTTTTTTTTGTTTAAGCCCATGTTTTTCTTCAGTTTGATTTAATTTGAGATATTTTTGTATTTGAACTATCTTATTTTTAAAAAGGACAAAAGTAGCATTGTTAGTATTGTTTTATAGTATTGTGAGTGCCCTGCCATTTTCTACTGTTATTTTTACCCTTAAACTCCTTTTAAGAGCTACCTTGGGCCAGGAATGTAAGATAATATGATATAATAATATAATATATATTGCTTAATACAATTATTCATATTTTAATTTTTTTAATGCACTGAATTTTATTTTTTTCCTGTTTTTAGTTTCTTTCATAGCTTGCAACTTCCTCCAATAAACTTTTGGGATCTTTAGGAATTGGAAAGCTGGATTTGACTTATTATCCCTATTATTACTTGTGGAAGGCTTTTCTCTTTCACTTAATCAAGAAGTAGTTTGTAGACTTACTATATTATTAACAATGCATTTTTGTAAACACTTAGGAAGAGAATTTGATCTATTTATGTCAGAAGACCTCACTCTCCATTGAAGACCTGGAGACCCAGAGGCCATTTAAAATAAATTCTTTATTATTTTTAAAATATATAATAAAAGAGGAAAAACCACTCCGTTGAGTACAAATGTTAAGTTTTAAGGAAAATTAGAGCTGAATTAGTGTGGATGACAGTTTCTTGCGTTGACGCCAAGCAGACCTGGGCTGCAGCTTCTCTTGGCCATCTGTAGCCGTCTGCTAATCTCTGTCTGGCTCAGGCCTAGCAGAGGAACAGACTTAGTGTGCTGTATGTGATGCATAGAAGTGTAAGCCCCTGGGAGGGCTTGCACGACCACCTGCAGAGTCAGGCTGTCTGCATGCAGAGACCCAAGGGGACTAGGGCAAGGGCTAAGGCCCAGAGCTCACTGCAGAGTCCTATGCGTGTTCTAGTCAGGGAGCGCCGCAGGTCCGGGGCAGGGCGGCAAAGCCTGGAGCTCCTCCGCAGACACAGAAGTGAGACCTCCTGCTTTCCCTTTTTATTCCATTCAGGCTGCAAACCTATTGGTTGGTGCCACCCACTCCCAGGGTTGATCTTCTCTCTTCAGTAAGTCCATCATCCAGACACTGCTGGACCAGTCAGCAGGCATTTCTTATTGAAGTTAATTGTCACACTGTCTGGCCTTAGTGTCATTCTCTCAGGATCAGTAAAATGCATCTTGCAAGTTTGTTTTTGGGAATATAGCTAATATAAGTGTTTCTTAATAGGTATTTAGAGGCTGAGGAGAGAGCTCAGAGGCACAAGCACCTACCTGGAAAGTGCAAGGTCCTGAGTTCAATCTCTGGCCCAAAAGCAGGTGTGGTGGTGCCACCTATAATCCCAGCACTTGGAAGGTTGAGACCAGAGGATTGCTACGAATTCAGGATCAGTCTGGGGGCTACAAAATGTGAGCACAAGGCTAGCCTGAACTGCATAGTGAGACCTGTCCCCCCAAAAAAAGTTATTTAGTAGGTAGTAGCTATTATATTTGTCTAGCCCGGTTAGTTTTTTCTGAACAGCTTTACTTTTTTTTTTTTTTTTTTGTATTTTAGTACAGGATCTACAGGATCTCACCTCGTGGATGGGACTCAACTCCTAGTGACCCACCTGTGCTCAGCATTCTGTGAGCTGGGATTATAGGTGCACATCACCACTCCTGGTCTCAGTCACTGTCTCAGGGAACCCTGGGGGTGGGCTAGCACAGCATGCCGGGATGGAGCCCTGGCGGGGATGAGCCCTGGCTGCTGTGTCTGCCGGCAAGCACTTTAGTCCGCCGAGCTATTTGGCCAGTGCAGTTTTACTATTTTTATGTGTTAGATTTATATGCATTGAACTTTTCTCACTTAGAACATGCTGTTTTATAATTATAAACTTAGAACAGTTGTTTTGTAATTATCTATTAGCATTGATTATAGCTTTCAGAGTTTTTATCTCTTCCTTGAAGAATTTTTGTTATCTTGCCCAAACTGTCCCCATTGTTTTAGTATTAATTTTGTTGCTAATTACTGTACATACATGTTATTAGTTACTATATTATTTTGTGAGTGTCATTAGTTATTGGTGTCATTAGTGTTAATCATTAATTTTATTATAGATGTGTAATTTAATAGTTATAAGGTGGGTTAGATACTTTTTTTAAACATTAAAAGACAGGTGACAAAATTAGAACATCTCATTTCTGGATATTTTCATATGGACCCAAATTTATTCTTTCCTCATGCTGATAAAGAAACATTTTATTATAAATGAAGACAGTTTTTTTTTTGATACAGGGTCTTACTATACAGTTCAGACTCGTGATCTTCCTGTCTCAGCCTGCCTAGTGCTGGGATTATAGGCGTGTGCTATCACGCCTAGTTTCAGGGCTGGCCAGCATGCACGGGGCTCCAGGGCTGCGCTGGAACTGGGGATTGAACTTGGGACCTTGCGCTTGCCAGGCAGGCACTTATACTGCTGAGCTGTCTTCCTAGCCCTGAAGACTGTGTGTGTGTGTGTGTGTGTGTGTGTGTGTGTGTGTGTGTGTGTGAAAGAGAGAGAGAGAGACAGACAGACAGAGAAAGAGAGCGAGAAAGAGAAAGAGAAAAAGAAAGAGAAATATATTTTGAAAACTAGTTCTAGTATTTGATATGCATTTTAATTTTTTTTGGTACTGGAGATTGAACTTGGGACCTCAGCTTGCTGGGCAGGTGCTTATGCTGCTGAGTTATAGCCCTGGCCTATATTTTAATTCTTTTATATCTTTTATTATTTTTTTGAGACAGGGTCTCACTGTGCAGTTTGGGCTGGCCTTGTGCTCACTTTTGTAACCCTCAGGCTGATCTTGAACTTACAGAGATCCTCCTATCTCAGCCTGCTGGGTGCTGGGATTACAGGTGTGCACCACCATGCTTTTGGATGGGGACATGTGGTGGGTGCCAGGGGGTCCAAGGCCGAGATGGCACAACTGGGGATCTGGGGTCGAGACTACATGGCATGTAGGGCCTGGGATCGAACTCAGGTCCTTGTGCTTGCCAGTACGTGCTTATGCCTTTGAGCTATTTTCCTGACCCCATGTTTAAAGGTAAAAGGTTTCTGCTATTTTTTCTGTCTCTGAGAGTGAAAATTTCATCCTTTAATATTTACCTAACTTGCCATTTGACCTAGGGAAAACTGTGTTACAGTATCTTGTTTCCCTTCAGTGTATAGTGTAGGTCGTTGTATTTGGAATTCTAGTATTGACACAAAGAAGTGGAGGAACTTGCCCAGGTGGTATGATCGTGATTCACTACTTAGGCTAAGAAATTCTTTGCTCTTTAGACTGATGTCACTTCTCTTTCAGTTGATGCATGTTCTTGATGCAATAATTCAAAAGCACAGGGTAAAACTTAAGGAGAGTTTCATGTCTTCTACTGCTTGAGAAAGTGCAGAACATCCTTCTGTGGGTGAAGCTCCTTGAGCAGTCCCCTCTGTGTTGCTGGGACCGTGATCCTGCAGGGTCAGCACAGCTGCAGCAGCACCAGCTGTTGCCTTGTTTCTATCCTGACTGTGGAGTATGTGCTCATTATGGAGAATGCAGAGTATACTGACATGTACAAAGAAGGCTGGCCTTCAGCATGTGTTGTGTATGTTACCCAGCACACAGTTTCCATGCTTTCAAACATTTAATATTACCTAGTGTGTGTTCTCTTGTTCTTTTTTTAATGTATTTAGGACAGGGTCTACAGGCTCTCACTGTGTAGCTCCGACGCGTAGTGACCCGTCTATTTTCAGCCTCCCAAGTGCTGGGATTCCAGGCGCGTGCCCCTGTGCCCAGTCTGAGTCACTGTCTTGGCGTGCCCCAGGGTCAGGGCTGGCACGGTATACTGGGGATTGAACCCTGGCCACTGGGCTCCGCCTACGCAGTCGCTTTAGTCTGCTGAGCCAGCTGGTTGGCTCCTTACATCATATATGCTTTCCATGCTACTCAGTGTTCTTTGAAAACATTTTGGTGGCTATTAACACGAGCCCGCTGCTTATGTCTGTTAACCTAGGAGTCTCCAGAGGCTCTCTGATTAATCTGAGGGCTGGGACATTTAGGCTGCTGATGACTTAGTAATAGATTTTTTTTCAGACGTGAAGTGGACAGTGGCTGAATTGTACCATAGGTCTTGAGTGGCCTTCTTGCCTTGTGAACACTTAACTATTCTTCTATTTTGTATACCTAGAAGGCGTTCCAACTGTAATTATTATTTGGGTTTGGGTAATTTCCTTGGATGATAATTAGGAAGAAAATTACAAGGCTAGTGAATATTTGTGCCAAGATATTTTCTACAAAAACCTGTTCATATTCTGTCAGGATGTAAGTTTGGCTTTAATCACAAACTCAGTAAAATGGTGTATTTTAAAATTTTATTTATTTATTTATTTTTATGTATTTGGTACAAGGGCTTACTATGCAGAGTTTGAACTTGTAGTGATCCTCCTATTTTAGCCTCCCTAGTGCTGAGTTACAGCTGTGTGCCACCATGCCCAGACTCAAAAAATTGAATATTAATATCTTTAAGATCTTTATAAACTGTGTGAATGGAATGTGGTTTTACATTATCATTTTAATTTTGAGAAAGTTTTAGTGTTGTAGGACACTTTAATTTTGTTTTGTAAAAGATATAAAAACATCTATTACATGTATCTATAGATATATGTATTATGTATATCTATATAATATAGGTATACGTGTTGCATGTATCTGTAATCTTTTAAAAAGTCATTGATTGATTGATTTGGTACAGGGTCTTGCTGTGCAGCTCAGACTCATTGTGATCCTCCTGTCTCAGCCTGTCCAGCATTGGGATTATAGGCGTGCACCACTATGCCCAGCTTTGGTGGCCGACTTGGCGTGGGGCCTGCACAGAATGTGGCACCAGGGATTGAACCTGGATCCTTGTACTTGCCAGGCAGGTGCTTAGACTGCTGAGCTATCTCCTCTGCCCGTATAACCTATTATATATATAATCAGCTTTTCTTCCAACTTCTGTTAATGTTTTTCTAGGTGTTATTTTGCACTTTAATTTTATCTATTTCCAGAATTTTTATATTTTTATGTTGTCTGGCCTTTTTCTTTGTTTGATTTCTCTAATTGTCTTTGTGTTTAGAAGATTCTTTTCCTATCCTGAGTTGTGACAAAAAACTCACTTTATTTCTTGTTAATAATGGTTTTGTTCATATTTAACTATGTAATCTATGTAAAGTTTGTATGTGTAACTTTTCTTTCATGCTTTTCTTAAAGTTGGGTTATTGTCCTAGTATCTTCAGTTGAAAATCTCTTCTTTATTGTTTTTAAATTTTTTATTTATTAAAGAGAGTACAAAATAGTATTAAAATAAAAAAATACAAGTAACACAAAATTTCACTTTTGCAGCTGGAAGAATGTGTATTCTGTTGTTGCTTGGTGAGACACTCTGTGAAGGTCTGCCAAGTAGATTTCTTCACAAGTTTGGTTTAGTTCTTTTATTTCTTTGCTGATTTATTTTCTTTGCTGATCTTTTTGTGGCAGTAGCCAGTTAAACCCACCTATCATAATTGTGTTGCTTATTTGATTTTTTCATGTCTGTTAAAATTTTCCTTGTATAAGTGGGTGCTCATACATTGGGTGCATATATATTTATAATTGTTATCTTTCCTCTTTCAGTTTTTCCTTAACTATATAGTGACCTTCTTTATCTCTTTGAAAGATTTTTTTTTTTTTTTATAATATATATATTCTCTTTTTTTAATGTATTTAGTACAGGGCCAACAGGGTCTCACTACACAGATCACAAATCGGACTTGTAGTGATCATCCTGTTTTTCAGCCTCCCAAGAGCTGGGATTTACAGGTGCACACCACCACACCCAGTCTCATACCCAATCTCAGTGTGCCCCAGGGGCAGGGCTGGGTAATGAACCCTGGATCCTACATCTGCCTAAGCAGGCACTTTAATCTACTGAGCTATCTGGCTGGCCCTCTTTGAATGATTTTTGGTTTGAAGTTGATATTTTGATCAACCAGAATAGCTACTCCTGCTTTTTTCTGATTTCCTATGGCATGGAGAATTGCTTTCCATCCTTTGACTTTTTTTTTTTTTTTTGTCTTTTTAAGACAGGGTCTCACTGTGCAGTTCAGGCTGGCCTTAAGCTCACTTTGTAGCTCAGGCTGGTCTCGAACTCCCAACAATCCTCCTGCCTCAGCCTCCCGAGTGCTGGGATTACAGGCCTGTGCCATGTTTCTTGTATATAGCTTATTGTTGGATTTTGTTTCTTAATCTGCTCTTCTAGTCTGTTTCTTTTGATTGGTGAATTGAGGCCATGTCCATGGGTGGTTATAACTGATATGTATTGGCCTATCTTTGTCATATTTTTTTCCTGCTATAGATTCTGAACTTTTCCCCTCTTTTTAATTACCTGCTGTGTTTGGTGGTTCTTTTCTGTTGTTTTTGAAGCTGCAGTTGTTTTTATCCCTTTCTTGAGTATCAGTACTCTTTGTAGGGTTGGTTTGATGGTCATGAATTTTTTTAATTGTTCTTTGTCATGGAAGGATCTTATCTCACCATTGAATTTGATAGATAGGTTTGTAGTGTACATCCATCTGGGATGGAAGTTACTTTCTTTTAGGACCTCAAATACTTCACTCCAAGCTCTTACTGATTTGGTGCTTTGTATTGAGAAATCTGTGATTCTGATGGTTTCTGTTATAGGTGATCTATTCCTTCTCTCTAGCAGCTTTTAGTATTCTATTCTTTTGCTGAATTTCTGAGATCTTGATCATTATGTGTCTAAGTGTAGATTTATTTTGGTTATGGCTGTTTGGAGTTCTGTATACCTCACTTTTATGTATGTCAGGTTTTTTTTCGCATGTTTGGAAAATTTCTGTTAGTACTTCTGCAAATAGTCTTTTTATGTCATTTGTGCTGTCTCCTGTTTGATTGACACGTATTCTTATATTTTCTGTTTCATCTTGTATCTGGTGAATTATTTCGTAGTTCCTTGTATTTTTTTTTTTTTTTTAATGTGTTTCATACACAGTTTCACTGCATAGCTTGGACTTGTAGTGATCCTTCTGTTTTCAGCTGCCCCAGCACTGGGATTACAGGTGTGCGCCGCCACACCTGGACTTGATGGCCAGCTCAGTGCACCTGGGCAGCGCTGGCACTGCCTGTGGTGCTGGAGATCGAACCTCAGACCTTGTGCTTGCTGCACAGGTGCTTAGTTGACTGAGCTATCTTGCTGGCTCTCCTTATAAGTTTTAAGAGATCTTTCCTTTCACATTTATTAGCTGCACCCCTGTCATTGAGGTCTGGAAGTCTATCTTCAGTTTTATTCAAGTGGTTTTGCCTGCTTTCAGTGGTGTTCTTAATTTCCTGGGTAACTGTTTGAATGTTTCATACATTCTAATTTTTGCCTGTAGTGGTCAGTGTTTCTATCATTTTTTTACTCAGTATTTATTTATTTATTTTTTTAATCTATGTCTTCTTTAGTTGTGTGACTCTTTCACAATTGTTATTTATTTTCTGACCTGAGAGATTATTTCCGATCCTGTTTCTTTACTTCAGTTGCTATCATGTCGGAAATTTCAGATGTGTGAGTTCCAAGTTCTTGTATGTCCTCATCTCCTGGACTGGTTCTGGGTGGGCTGGAGGACCGAGAGTGCCTTTTGCTCCATGTTTTGGCATTTTTGAAGCTCCCAGTAATCGCCCATCTTAGCAGTAATGGGAAAGTGGTGAAGTGTGGGTCAGTAAGGTTTTCAGTACAGTGGGGAGCAGGGTAGAACTCACCACGGCTCTCAGTACCAGTAGGGGTGGCTGGCTGATGCCCAACACAGCTTCGGTGTAGGTGGTGGGTGTGGGCTGGATTCACCAGTATCATGGGCTTTGTTGTATTTTTTTCAATTAGCATTAATTGTTCTTTGGTTAAATCTCATTGGATACAATATTCTCGCTACACAAAGTTTCTTTACTGTTTTCTTATGCTATATTTTTTAGTTATATTTTAAAATTACATATTTTGGGTCAGACAAATAGCTTAGGAATTAAACTGCCTGCTTAGGCAGATGCAGGGGCCAGCAGTTAGATCCCCTGCTGTGCTGGCCCTGCCCCTGGGGTGTGATGAGATGGCAATGGAGATGGGGCATAGTGTCATGCTCCTGTAATCCCAGCACTTGGGAGGCTGTAAAGAGGAAGCTCACTACAAGTCTGATCTACACAGTGAGACCCTGTACACCCTGTCCTACATAAAAAGATTACATATTTAAATTATATTCAAAGTATTATATTTAAAAAATTATCTGTGTTTTAAAAATATTAGATTAGAGTTTGTTTTAAGTGAACAGTTTTTAGAGTCAGATAGATCTGGGTTTGAAATTCAGCTATTGTTTTATTTATTTATTTATTTATTTATTGGCAAAACCAGGGATTGAACTCAGGCCCTTGAGCTTGCCATGGAAGCACTTATTCTACTGAGCCATCTCCCCAGCCCCAAAGATTTATTATTTTTATATTTTGGGGGGAACCGGGGATTGAACTCAGGCCCCTGAACTTGCCAGGCAAGCACTTATTCTACTGAGCTATCTCCCCAGCCACCATTTCTGTTTGATGATGGAATGCTGCTGGCACATCAGATTCTTTGGACTGGGGAGTCTTCAAGCACCCTTTTCCTGATGGGAAAATCAAGGCACATGGTAACTTGGTCCATGGGTAAGCATTCAGTCTCTACTAAAGAGCAGTACCAGGCTAAGAGCTATTTCTCAAAAGGAGACTAATGTCTGAAGAGGATGGCAGCACATTTTCCGGGGCTCCAGACAATGCCCTAGTCTGCCCTGACATCTCCAGGGTTACTGCAGCTGCTTGATTACATGGCCCCAGGGGCAGGGCAGCTTGTGGCTGCACCTGTTACAGAGCTGCCTTCTGTTCTGGGCCCACTCAATATCATCTGCTTTTCAGGTAACTCAGAAAGTGGGCTGGAGTAACACAGCCAAGAAGGAAATGTGTTGTCTCCAAAATCAAGAGGCCAACTGGATGTTGTGCCTCTTTTTGGTGTAGAAGGGGCTGGATGCAACAATTTATCCTTTACCATAGAAGGGATATCTCAAAATGCTTCACACACAGTGGATTCCTCACAATTGCTTGGAAGTAGAAGACTGCTGCATTTGAGTAGGTTTCATTTCTTGCCCTCTGACACAGAAATGTCTTTCTATTAAGTAGGGCAGCTGCAATCTCATGCTCACTGGGTCCAGTTAGCAGGCTAAGGGACCAGTGTGCCCCTTATGGAAGGGATGGGTAGCTGAAGGGAAGCCTCCTCTGCGGTCCTCACTGATGGCAGGAGAAGAGGTGCGTGCCGATGAGGAGCTGCATACCTGAGACCTAGGCCGTGCTGATCTGCTTAAGCCCTGGAACCACCTTTGGCCCAGTGGTTGCAGCTGGAGGCACTCCTTACACTGATGACAGTCCACTGTTCTCTATGATCTGCCCTTTTCTTTGCATGAGCTGAGTAGGCAAGTTGAATGGGAGAAACCACCCTGGCTGCTTTAGGACTTTATGGGAGCAGAAACCTCTTGAAGCCTTCCAAGCATGTGGGACTGCTTTTGTTTACGTTTTTTTAAGTAGATGCAGTTTTAGTGGCTTTCACTTGGCCTTCCTCACCACGGCAGCTCTCACTGCATAGGCTAGATTCCATCAGTTGCTGAATACATCTGTTCAGATGATGCGTCCAGAACTGGGAAAATAACTGCAGGATTGGGCAGAGACCCACTGACCCCACTGTTAGTCTAACCTGAGTTAAAACTCCATCAGTCTCTTTGACTTTAGAAGGCCATGTAAAGCTTCACTATGTCCAGGCTGGCCTTGATCCCACTGTATAGCCCAGGCTTATAAACTGGTGGTGATCCTCTTGCCTCACCCTTTTGAGTGCACGATTTGTAGGCATGTGCCCGAATTTTGTTTTGTACTGGGAATTAAATCCAGGTGGCCTTGCATACTAGGTAAATACTCTAATGTAGGTCTACATCCCCTGCCTGCTTTCTATCTCTTCTTCCTTTCAGAAATGACAGTCTCGCTAAATTGTCCAGGTTTTGTATAGAACTTAGGATCCTTCTGCCTCAGCCTCTTGAGTCCCTGGGCTTACAGGTGTGTGCCACCATGCCTGGTTTTCTACTGCCTCTTGAATCTGACCCTGTGATCCTCATGACTCCTACTCTGGTTCCCAAATTTCTTTAAGTCTCCTACTTAAAGAACTTCTCTCTTGGCCTGGTCACTTCTGTACCATATGAAAATGAGCCTGTAAAATGCCCCCCCCCAAAAAAAAAATATATATATATATATATTTGACAGTTGAATTTTTTAATTTATTTGGAATCTTAATCTCCAACTTGGTTTTGTCATTTTAGACATTACTGAATATAATTTCATTCTAATTAATTTTATAATTTAAATTCAGTAAGTTTTTGTTTATATGAGGAAAAATGATGAATTATATTCTTTATTGAATTGTATGTTGTATTTTAAAATATTTTGTAGCCGGGCGTGGTGGCGCATGCCTGTAATCCCAGCACTCGGGAGGCTGAGGCAGGAGGATTGTTGTGAGTTCGAGACCAGCCTGAGCTACAAAGTGAGTTTAAGGCCAGCCTGAACTGCATAGTGAGACCCTGTCTCAAAAAGACAAAAAAAAAAAAAAAAAAATTTTGTGACTCCAGCAGATGGAGCTAGAAGTCAATGAATCTTGTGGTAGTCTAGCAGTTCAGTCTTGTTTGTTTGGTTTTAAACTAAGTATCCTAGGATTATTACATAACCTTTTACTTCAAACCTTTTTTGAAGTTCAACACTAGATATCTTTTAAATAGGTTACTATTAATACTGCTTTTAGACGAACTACCACTTTTCTGAATTTTTAAGCCATATGTATTGAAGCATTTAATTTTGGCTTTTTGAAAGAAAATCCTAGAGACAGGATTTCTGTATTTTATAAATTAATATAAAGTACTACATAATAAAATATGTGTATTGATCTTAATAGTGTTTTTCAGTTTACAAATGGTCTATCAGAATTATAGAAATTATAGAGCTGGTCAGATAGCTCAGGGGCTGTCTGACAACAACAACAACAACAACAACAAAATGCCAAAATCAAAAACAGCTCAGTGGACCACGGTTCAATCCCCAGTGTGCTGTGCTGCCCGCACCCCGCCCCAGGGCACACTGAAATGGCAAATGAGGCCGGGGTGGTGGTGTGCGCCTGTAATCTCAGCGCTTAAGAGGCTGAAAACAAAATCATTATGAGTCCAATTTGTGCAGTGAGATCCTGTAGACCCTCTACTGAGATACGTTTAAAAAAAGAAATTTTTAAAGGACATTTATACATGTGAATATGTGTCAGTGAAAGTCTAGACATTTACAAAATTTTATAAAACTGACAAGAATATCAAAACTTGTTAGCAGTGTACACTAGGTATATTACTATATCTGTACGTCAGTCTTCTCATACTGACTTTAACTTTCTTCTGTGTCATAGGCTTTATGATTAGATTGCCATAAGCTTCGTCGGAAACTTTCATACATACTTACTGTGGTTAATAAATTTAAATTTTTACTTTTAATTATTTAGAATGCAATAAAAGGAAAAGATGAGAGGAGAAGTTAGTCAGATCAGTAAAATTGAAAAATGATGTTAGTCTGATTAGTGCAAATAAAGATACACATTTTCCGAGATAACAAGGGGTGACATCATTACAGATTTTATAGCTTTTGAAAGGCATCTGTGAACACCTTTTGGTAGTAAAATCAGCAACTTAGAGAAACAGACAAATTCCTTGAGATGCAAAAATGATTAACGCTTCCTCAGACATTGTGAGAATGTTAACAGGAGTTCTTACAGATGAAGCTCTGTGTCTGCAGGACCTCACTGTCGTTTCTACCAGGTGGACTCTGGTACTCTGGACTTTTCCAGGAGATTGAATTGAAGGAGTACTTTCTATCTCACCAGCCAACATTAACCTAGTAATAAAATCAGACGGCTATTACGTGGTGTTACTTAAGAACACAGAGGCATAACTTCTAAACAATTTAAGCAAACAAAGTGTAACAGCATATAAAAAAGATTATGCATCATGACTTGAAAAACCAATGTAATTTACCATATTCACATGCTAAAAAGTCATAATACATGCAGAAAAAGGATATGACAAAATTCAATATGCATTCCTTATAAAATCAGAAAACCATGTCTTCTCCTAATCTAGAGCATCTATGTAAAACCTGTGGGCACATACTCAGTGGTAAAAGGCAGAATATTTTCCCCCTGAGATTAGGAACAAAACAAGCAAACCTGTTCTGACCTCTTCTATTTAATATGTTGTGGAAATTAAAAGGACAACCTAGTTACACTGCCTATTGATATGATTGTCTACGTAGAACTTTTCATGGGCTCTATTGTAAATTGTACCAATAGCAAGTGAATTTTTTCAGGTTGCAGGATACAAGACACATACAGATGTGATTGTATTTTTTATATTGGCAGTGAATTTAAAACCCAGTGCCACTTAACTAAACATCTACAATATGAAATATTTAGGGGTGCGTGAGTCTTATTTATTATAAGCTATAAAACATTGCGGAGAGAAATTAAAGTGTACTGTAAAATATACTGTAAAGGAGACATTGCTGGGTATGATGGGTCCCAAACTGTGTCTAGATTCTTCTGTGTGATAAAGAGTTGGATGTGACGTGACAGTAAGTAAGCCAAGTTTAATTAGGTGATCATATGCTCAGAGTGAGTGGCTTCACACTGGTGGAAAGGACTGTTAGGTTAAGAATTAAAATGTTGCCCTGGGTCTTGGGTGCCTCCACTGGGCCTTTCAGAGCACGACTGGAGCATGACTGACAGTGCACTGCCTCACGTCAGCAGTGTCGACTGCACATCTTTTCCCATAATTCATTCTGTAAGTGGATATATGAGCTGCACTCCATATACCTGAACCTTTAATAAGCTCCAAATGAAGAAAAGTTATGTGGTAGCAAGCCATGCCTAGTGCAGAGGGCTGGTTGTGCTGCTGAAAACTGTTAGAAGTTCACTGTAAATGTTGGAGGCCAGCTCGGCAGGCCTGGTGCTCATGTTCTGGTTCCATTGCGAAGGCTTGCATGTGAGTGTTGACAACAACTTGTTTGTAGCTGTCACAAGTTGAGAACAGTCCTGATGGAGTGAGAACTCACCTGTTTCAGGTGAGTGCAGCCCAGCAATAGTTCAGTATGATCCATACTATGGATGTGCAAATCCAAGTGCTGCAAAACCCCAAAATAATTGTGGTTGGTGACAGAAGCCAGAAAAAACAAGAGTGTAAACTACATATTCCATTTTTTATAAAGTCTTAGAAAATACATTTCTAAAGTTCAGAGTCATGGTTGACTAGTAAAGGGGTGAGGCAGGAGTGGCTGGAGGCAGGGATTCTACAAGGGTACAGGAAACTCCGAGAGGATGGCCATGTCAGATAGCCTGACTGTGGTGACACTGTTGCAGGCTGTTCCTGTGCTCATAGTTTGGGAGGTCCATGGGCACAGTTCCCCCCATGTGATGACAGATAGAGAAGCAGAGGGAACCAGACACATGTGGAAGGGGCCATGTGCATGGGGTAGCTTCCTTAACCTGACTTCAGGAGGACTTTCTGCAAGAGGGAGGATGTGCTCCAATCACAGAAGCGTTGGTTCCCTCCTAAGGGTAGCACTGCCCTCCGAGTCTCCTCTCTCACAGGCCCCACTTGAAGGCCGCACAGCTTCAACACTGCTATGCTGGAGACTGGGCTTCTAGCACCGGGTCCTCCATGGAGGATGCACTTGAATTGTATCTGAGTCATAGTACTCTGCATAATTTTTGTACGCTGTAGCCCAGTAAGGCTGTTTGGTTAATATTTTTATTTTTTGTATATACTTATTTTCTTTGTTTTGCACTGACAGTTGGAAATTCACTCTAAGGTATTCCCATAGCGTTTAGCCTGTGAACTTTTCCATGGAGAGTGTTGCCTTGTTAATGTTTAGCTATCTGATACAAAACTGTTCGTTCCTGCTACTCTGTTTTTGATTCTTCAGTACTAAAACAGATACTGAAAGATCAAAGTTGAGAAGCATGTACGCGTGTCATGGGATTCAGATGTAGAGATCCCTAATGATAAGACTGCAGACGCGGGGTTGGGTAGTGCTCTACTGTGCGAAGCGCTGCACCTGCAGTAGTATCTCATGGCTTTCTTACAGTTTTCTTAAAGAATTAGGTGACGTTTATTGGATTAAAGCTATCTAATATAAATTGAGTGTGATATTTGACATGATCACCTTTATCTTTTATAACACAAATGATTTAGAGTGGGCGTATCTGTTTTCCACCATGCCTAAAAGAGCAACCTACCAATAGTCTGCAATCTCTTAAAAATATTCATTTTTGTATGTAATAATTCACATAATACCAATTATTGTCTTGCTTCATCTGTGTTTAATAACTTACTTGGAAACTCTAAAGAGGAGAAAATGCTGTCAGGCAGCCAAGATGGAAGCCATAGACCTTGCCCTAAAGTGTGAACTGGACCTGGGGGCACAGCTTTGACTCCAGCCCACCCTGTCTCATTTTGGATGGCTTACAAAGCTGTGTCTGTGGTGCCCACAGCCTGCTGGAGGGGGGGCATGGTTGTGGGCAGACACTTGTAAGTTGCTTATAATAGAACCTGGGAGCTGGTACACCTGATAGGGAGGTGAAAGGGCAAACTAGGAAGTGAGCCTGGGGAGCTGGTAGCAGTGGATGCTAGAGGCTTCTGTGGGGCAGTCCTAATGAAAACAAAGAAATGGTCAAGGGCCCATTTTGCGGCAGGCATAGCTCTAGCTATTGTACATATATATTATTTAATGCTTAACATCTAGATACATCACTAAGCTTCACTGATAGATGGTGAATCTTAGCAAGGTCTCTGAATTCTGTGTAAATTTAGCCATCACACATGTGTCCTTCCTGATACTGGCACAGTGAAATTATTGACTGTAACTATAACCCCTGTGAATAAAGAAATGGATAAAAGCATTACGGTTTTTGTGTTTTTAAGGAATGAAAAGTTTTTTTTTTTTTTTGTGTGTGTGTGTTGGGGATTGAACTCAGGACTTTGTGCTTGACAGACAGGTACTTATGCCACTGAGCTATCCCTGGCACTATGAAAGTATTTTAGAACAGTTTTTACTTTAGCAAGCTCAAATTAGTTTTGTACGAAGTGATGGATTATTGCTTCCTAAAAATTTGTAAAGCATTTATTTTCTTGAAAAGATAAGTGTATATGGCAAATACATTACATCATTGATATTTTTGGTTAAGAAATGAAATTGATTATATCAATTGAATTACCTTCGATACTAAAGAGAAGCAGATCTTTCTCTAAAAACCATGAGAGCTACATTACTGTTTATGCCCCAGTGATTCCTTGTAGCTCGCTGTCCCCAAGGGACTAGGGCTACTGTAAAACTTGCATGGAAGTTGTAAGGGAAGCACTGTCTGGGACAGGTGCTTTGACTCTGTGCCCTCAGAGTGCCTGTGGGAACCCTGGCTCCTTGCACCCATGTCTGTCACACCTGCGTCTGCAGTGCTCTGAACACAGTCAGTAAAGGCGTGGAAAAGACATCGATTATCTGGTTTTAAAAGCATTGAATTAATTACTGCATGCACTGCACTGAATTTGTGCTTCCATGATTTTGTCTTTAGGCCATGACTTTATAAGCTTTCATGCAGATCGTACCTGTCATGTTGAACTTGGTATCTGACCTGTCAGAATGGGCAATGTTGGGTCCAACACTGGAGTCCCTGACTACTTTCATAGCCAGTGACGCACCAACCATCTCTTTTCCTATTTCTGCTCTTCATTTAGCGGCCATGTATTGTGGTGTCATAAAGAAGTGTCAGATGTGTCTGAGGGGGAAGCATCCTTGTGAGCTTTCTTGCCTCCTTTCCTTTTTTCTTTCCGCTTGGATCTGAGGCACGGAAGTGGCTCTGCCCTTGCAGGCTCTGCTGCTTTGTCCAGTGACACAGCAGCCTCTGCGCCTGCTATCAGAGCACAGTGCCACCAGTCGTGGGGACTGCGTGAAGAGCACCTGGGTTTGTAGGAGGCCTGCAAATCACTCGGAGTGGGGCTTGGCACGTAAAGCTCAGTAAATGCTAGTTAATATTTTTAGGGTTTTATGAGGCTTAAATTAAATGGGAATATGCATGTGAAAGGCTGAACAGAGTATCTGGCATTTATTAAGTGCTCAATAAAGGCTGGTGGCTCTAATTTAAATATTCTGGTGCCTGTGTGTCTAAAGAGCCATGTCTTTGGGTCTCTGCATAAGTCATCTCCTTAGGGTCATGAAGAAAAAGCCACATGAGAAAGTTGCATAAGTGAATAAAGGGTTATTTTTATCTCTAAGTTATAATAATTTTAATACTTATTTCAAATTTGTGTTTACTTTTGCTGTCAAAAGTAAAATCTTGGAAGGGGAGATAAAAAGATTAAGATGTGTTATATACATGTACCAACTCCCCATGATGCATATTATGTACTGCAAACATATATCAAAATTTATTTTGAAAAAATAGGTCTTTTTCTTTTGAGGAACTGGGGACTGAACTCAGGCCCTTGTGCTTGCCAGGGAAATGCTTATTCCACTGAGCCATCTCCCTGGCCCCAAAAGTATAGGTCTTGATTAATATCACAGTTTAGTGAACTTGAAAAGACCTGACAGTATGTATGAGGTTGTTTTTCTTTTTTGTGGTACTGGGAATTGAACTCAGGGCCTTGCGCTTGCCAGGGATGTGATTATTCTACTGAGCTATCTCCCTGGCCAAGACCTGACAGTATGTAACCCAATTTTCTTCTTGCTTGTTATCTTCTTACAGGTTTGTGGAATCTTGCCTCTCTCTTTTCCAACCTTTGTTTATTCGTGTTGATGCCCTTTGCCTTTTTCTTTCTGGAATCTGAAGGTTTTGCTGGCCTCAAAAAGGTAAGTAAATGGAGTTTGGAGTTAAAATTGTTACGTTAAGAAGTAAATGCCATTCATATTGAACTGGAAGAAGTAGGCTCAACCCATCATTTAAATGGAATGGAAGCAATTTAGGTAACTAGTAATGTTAACACATTGTTAACCGTAACATGGATAATATTGCATGTCAGGCTGATGTGTATGCTCACGGAGGAAGGAAGTCATTTGTAAATCGGAGAGCACCTTTTTTCTGATGGCATGAGGGGCTGTGCCTGGGCTTTTTACTGAGTTCTGTCCCAACCCTTTTTACTTGAGACAGGGTCTCACCAAGTCTCTCAGCTTCCCAAGCTGGGCTTTAGCTTGCCCTCTCCCGCCTTGGCCTCTCAGAGCACTGGGCAACAGGCACGGCTACCGTGCCCAGGGCCGTGAGGCCTTTTATGGTGTGTGTGGCTCACCTGCTGTGTCTTTCTGGGCAAAGGGTAGACATGCTGTGACACTACTTTTTTCTTGGGATGTCTTATTTAGTTTAAAACATACTGTGAAATTCTAAAGACCTTAAAGTATATCTTGACATAAAATTTAATTAACTTCTAATATTTGTAAGATTGTAATACATAAAGCCATTATGGAAGCTGTTGCAAGCTGTGTTCGCGAGTTGTGATCCTGGGAATGGGTAATCACGGGCAACATGGAGAGCTTAGAAGGGGCAGAGTGAGAGACTTCATGGGAGCATTTTGAAAACTGATCAAGGCTTTGTACAGAGGCAAGGACTTAGTTCATTCTTTTCTTAAAATTTTATTTTAAAAATTTGATGCAGGGTCTCACTATGCAGCTCAGACTTGTAGTGAACCTCCTGGTTTTAGCCTCCTTGGTGCTGGGGTTACAGGTGTGTGCCACCATGCCTGGGCTTGGTCTCCAGCTCCGTGCGCCTGGGGGCGGGGCAGGTGTGGGGGGCATGCGATACTGGGGATCTCACTTCAGTTCCTGTGTTTGCCTAAGCAGGTACCTAGTCCACTATTTATCTTGCTGCCCTTAATTCATTCTTAAATGCACCATTTTGAAACCGTTCTGTTTGTATCCTATGCTTTGCCATAAATTTTTGGGTTATAAGGTAAATATTTAGGTAGTTAATGTCTTAAGTGACTTAAATTTGAAGAAATGAGTCTAGTGTTACACCAAGGCATAATGTTTCCCTAATTGGTAGTCTGATGCTGTGATGCATGGTAGTGCAGTTTGCCTGTGTATCTTATCATTGAATAATACTGTAATGCCAATTGAAGAAGTCTGGCATAGGATGTAAACTGTGAATTATTGTTTTTGCTTAGTATAACTGCGTGTTTGGCACTTCGACAAGTCTTATGATTTTAAACCTCAAGTGTCACACATTTTAAACCCTTGTCTTAAAGGAGGCAATGAAAAATCCCTGAGAGAGGTGTCCTGATGTAGTTTTAGGATTAAATTGAAATTATGTAACACGAAGAAAGCGTTGTATGATTTCTATTTAGAAAGCTATTTCAAAAGTTTTTTTTTTTAAACTTTGTTTTATTTTGTTTTGGCAGAACCAGGGATTAGAAAGCTATTTCACGCTGGGCTTGGTGGTGCAGGCCTACAGTCCCAGTACTTGGAAGGCTGAGGCAGGAGGATTGCTCTGAGTTTGAGTGAGTTCAAGGCCAGCCTGAACTACACAGGAGACTCTGTCTTAAAAAAAAAAAATAACAACAACAACAACAGCTGTTTCAACTGGGCATGGTGGCATATGCCTGTCATCTCAGCAACTGGGTGGGTAAGGCAGAAGGGTTACAAGTGTGAGGCCAGCTTGACCACTTAGTGAGACCCTGTCTCAACAAAGCAAAGAAAAATAAAAAACAAAACAAAACAAACTGGTTTGGTCATGTAGCTCAGTGATAAGAGCACTTGTGTAGCAGGCATAAGGTTCTGGGTTCAATCTTTCAGTATCCCAGTGTAGCAAAAGAAAAAAAAAGCCTGTGTCACTGTTTATATAGTTTTGAATGTACTATGTATGCATTGAATGAAATATTCTTTCTGGAGGGATTTAGTTCTGAGATCCAAAGGTATTTAGTAGTGTTGGATTGGCTCTGGTTCACATGTGTAAAATAGTGGAATTAGAACGAGAATGTAGCTTGTGCCTTCACTTGTCTCCACCCTGAGAGTGCAAGCAGAGCCAGCAAGGGTGCCAAGCAGCCCAGCAGTGGGGTGGGAGAGGGTAGGCAGGAGGATAGCTTGTGCTGCAGAGGACAGAGGACCTGGGAGAGTGGACAGTGAGCTGCACAGCATGGACAGTAGATGGGAGGGAACGAGCAGCCAGGAGAAAGGAGGCCTCTGAGGGTGCTGGCAGTGGTGGCATTTGTCACATTTTTGAGCCAAAACCTGAGGGACTCAATAGGATTTTACTAAGTAATCCTAAGTACTGGCAGTTTCCTAGTATGTAAGCTTGTAGGGATGTGGATGCGGAGAAAGTACTTTTGCCTTCTCACACAGGCCATCCAGGAGGGGGCTGGCGGGACTGGGAGGGCTGTGGGGCTGCCAGAGGAGCACACATTCCAGGGCCACGCCCACTCTCAGAGCTTGGATCCAACTGAGGGTGTGGCAGGGACACTGCCCGGAGTGATAACTTAGGTGCCCAGGAACCCTTTGACGTCAGGTCCCAGGTGGTTTGGATTTTGTTCTACAGACAACATGGGCTGGCAAAAGAGTTTCCACAGAGGATTCTTACATCTAGTCTTCCATTTAGGTGTAGAAATTAGTCCACATTTTAGAGCCCTTTCATGTGTTCTGTAAGCAGGACAGTGCCAAAGAGTACTCGCTCCACGGTGCCAAGCCCTGTGTCTTGACAGCCAGTCATATACCCTGCCCTGCTAAATAGAATGCTGTGGCACATGTTACTAAAACTGCCAGGGGCACTGTCACCAGGACCAAAAAGCCGCTCAGTGGAAGGGTGTGTTCACCTTCAGAAGTTGGTGTCATAGCTAGCTGATTTATGCTTGCTGTGAAGGCTGTGCACAACCCTTCACCTCCCCTTTATGCACAGATGAGGCCGGGTTAGTTAAATGACAAGAAAACCTAGTGACATGGTGCCAGCTCTTCATAGACTGAAGGGAGAACCAGCTGAGTAGGGACCCCAGGGCTAGCTGGAGACATTTCACAGCTACACTTACACAGTTCTTCCTCTCATTTAAAAACACATTTCTAGTCTTCCCATACAAAATTAAAAGCATATTCTTTCCAAAGTGCATCTTTGACCATGTTAGTGCCATTCATGAGCTCAGATGGCACAGTGGGACGGGACGGTCATATAACGCAGGTGCCCTCACTAAGCCAAGTGATCCTTAGACCTGGCAAAGGATTTAAAGGAGCCCAGGCTGGTTGCAACTGATCTGGATGGGAAGCTGGGAGTGACTAGAGACCCTAGAGAGGTGGGTTAGGTCGCAGCAGAGGAGAGCAAGTGATGGGGTTGTGGCTGACAGGCCGACGAGACTGCCTGCAAGGTGGGCTCTAGCTGCTGGCAGGCTGAGAAGGGGCCAGGGAGGACAGTGTTGAGGTACAGAGGCACAGAAATGGGGTTGCTGAGCTGAACTGCTGGGCCAGGGGCTTCATCTGAACCTTAGATTTTCTTCTGTAAAGTGGCTATAGTAATGACATTAATCTTTTTTTGTATTATTTTGATGATTTAATGAATTGAGATTATTCATGCAAAGCACACAGTCCAGGACTCCGTAAATGTTAGTAAGCTGTCACCATCCTTGTGGTAGTCTGTAAATGCGTTTGATTACTTTTTTATTACTTACTGATGTTACTTGTGATATTAATGTTATCTTGGATTCAGAAAGCAACCAGAGAGAGTACAGCTGGCTCTTAATTATTACATTTTTTTTTTTTTTTTTTTTTGCCTTTTTGAGACAGGGTCTCACTATGCAGTTCAGGCTGGCCTTAAACTCACTTTGTAGCTCAGGCTGGTCTCGAACTCACAACAATCCTCCTGCCTCAGCCTCCCAAGTGCTGGGATTACAGGCCTGCGCCACCACGCCCGGCTTAAAATTTCTTTTTTTCTTTTTTTTTTTTTTTTGGCAGAACCAGGGATTGAACTCAGGCCCTTGCGCTTGCCAGGGAAGCACTTATTCCACTGAGCCATGTCCTCAGCCCCTAATTATTACATTTTATTATCTCAGTTTTAACATTCCAAATCACTTGTACATTTGAAATGGCATCTACTAAAGCAGAACAAAGCTGTTAGCACTAAAGGTAGCAAACTTTGGAAAAAACCTGCTTGAAAATAAGGTACATTCTTCACCCTAGTAGAGATATCTTAGGACACTTTAAAATTAATTGATGAAAATTTGTGATTTAAACATACTCATGTTTATAGTTTTAAAGTAAGTTAATGAGAGTTGCAGGAGTTACTTTGTATAGTTAAATCTAAATGTATAAGAAATATATTTCAGTGTTTCATTGTATCACTTGGTATCTAGTTGTAGATTCCCAGTAATGTTTCTCAGGACATAGAGTTCTTTGCACAGCATGATAGGCTGTATTGGTATTGTTAACCTTGTTGGTTTATTGAAGTTAATGTTATCATTGACGTTAGTGTTAGAGTGCTTGACAGAGTTGGCTAACAAGTATGTGTATCCAAGTGTATTCTTACAAAGCTATTTGTTCATTGATATGTTTGACACATCAGTTTGTGACTCATACTGGGGAGAGGTTAGAAACATGTCTGATGTAGGTGCAGCCCAGGGATCAGAGTCCTGATGAACTTGTCATGTGGCTAAGTTAAATTTCCTCTCCTCCATGGCGACCCTCCTGGCGCTGTTTTACTGCATTTCAGCCTGCTGCATTCCCTGGGTGGCACATGGCCCACCATACTCCTGTGGATTCCCCTGGGCAGTCCGTTTTAAAACAGTTTCTTGCATATTGTGCTGAGATGCGGAAATTGGCCACTGGCCATGGACGGATGCAGGGCTTGAATTGAAAATCAAGTAGAATTCTCTACTTAGTTTTTAATTAAACCACTATGTTAATTCAAACGGGACATTTTAGGCCTGGGGGTTGACCATGTCCTTTTAAGGGATGTAACCTTTCTTCTCATTCCTTACTGCGGTGTATGTTTCTGTTTTACTGGACCCATCCCCTCACTGTTCCCTTTCTTCACTAATTCTCACAACTGCAAGGGTATAAATGGCACAGATAAAGTTTTAGTAAGAAGGTAGCACTTCCTGTGGGCCTGCGGCCTGCGAGCAGTTAAGCCACCAGTTATTTTGCTGTGTCCTGCTTGTCCCACACTTGGTGTTGCGTGTGTCTAGTGTGTGCAGATGCCGCAGCGTCTGCCCCTGCCTCTCACCTGGCAGCAGCACGTGTCTGTTGGGTCTGTTTCATAGCAGAGATGGCTTTTGAGAATTGGACCTCAGTCGTGCACAAGCGCAGGGAGCTGCAGGTCCTGGGATGGTCCTAGGGCCGACAGTGTGCCAGGGCTGTGGCAGCACTGATGAGCGGTGTGGTGCTTTCTCCTCCTGCCTCAGAGAAGGCCTCCGGGTTATCTGTATCAGCAGCAACAAGATGTTTCCGGATTTCCTGGTGAACTCTAGAGATATAATTCTGGCCAGTGTTTAAAAATATTTCATTTCACATTTTATTATCTTACTTTGATTTAAAGTGTTACAGGAAATCACTTAAGGTGGGAAACAGATTTCATAATGTGATTGTAAGTTTAATGAATGATCAGTTAATAATCAAATATTCTTCAGGGAATTAATTTATATTTTGCTTCACTAATGTCTATCTTTGATTTGGAGTTCTGGCATAAAATTTAAAATAAGCAACAGCAACATCCTGAGCAATTACCCAAACAACCCAGACATCCCAGAATGTCCAGAGCCTAGCACACGATCTGTAGGATTAAGAGGTTAACTCCTGTAACTTCAAAGTGCTTAATAATGAAAGAAAAAAGTACAAAATCTGAGGTAACTTCCTTTCTTAATTAATTGCACTGACCAGGTGGAAGCAGCGCGTTCTGTGCTGGGAATGTTCATAAAGCCGGGCAGTGTGACAGCACGCTGGAGGAGGAACAGGGTCTCCTTAATATGTTCCTGTCCTGTGTCACAGTTTGAGATTGTCCTGGTTTATGTCCCTTTTGGCAAACTTACATAAAACTGACCTTGTACTGTATTTTATGACCAGATGACTTTTCCCCTCGGTGGCTAATTTGTCTCAGACCTCCAGGTTAAAGAGAGCAGGTAGGAAGTCCAGCCTCTGTCTCTGCCAGCTTGCATGGCGCTCTTTCATTATTTTTGCTCGTTTTTGCCACTGATGATCCATAAATTGTTGGAAATGAGTGATTAAGGAAGTGCTGCTTAGTGTTAGTGGCACATGCGCATATTTGGCATGGTTCTGGTGGGTGAGAGGAAATCACAGCGAAGAGGAAGGCTCCTGCTGGGAACTCTGCAAGGAAATGTAATGTGCGCGTGTTTTGATCATGGTGTTGATCACAGAAAACGAAGTCATATCTCACTGACCATTGTTGCGTGTTAGTTTGATTCTCCCAGCACCTGTAAGAAGAAAACAGTCGTGTATTAGTAGGACTTCTCCCAGTTGGGAGCACTCGTTTCTCCTCAGAAACAGCATGGATAAGAAAGGTTATTTTGAAAATATTTCCTTCTGGTTGGAAGCTTATGGCAGGAGCTTCCTTAGGAGCAGCCATGATGTCGTGTCCCGTGTCTGGGCCCTCTCACTTGGTGAAAGGAGTGGCCATGTTCCTGTGGCTAAGCCTTCCAAGCCTGGAGCCACAGAATGGCATGCAGGAGCTCACTGGAAACACTGGAAGTATGATTTTGAGAAAACGAACAGTGCACTTACTCTGTTTAAGCATTGTAGGAGTTTTAAAAGATTTGAAATGAAAAGTCATTTTCATGATGACGGTTTTCTTACTCTTCTTTGTCAGTCTTTTTGCTATGCAAGAGGCAGAGCTGTAGCTTCAGTCCTTTATAGTTTCTAGTGTTTTTGAGTAGTGACTGTCATTTTGAACATTACTCAGTTTTCATATATTTGTGCTAATATAGTACTTTGAGTCACACCATTACTTTCATCTTTGTCTCTATTGATAAAAAATGAGGGTTCTTACATTTAAGGTTGGTTGTCTGATTGTATGATGGTATAGTGGCAAAAAAAAAAAAAAGTGAGAGTCGCTCTCTAGAAGTGCGGTGCAGACTCTTGACTGGCTCTGTGGCCTCTCGCAGGTTTTAGGGCCCACCTCCGAGGTGCAGTGGCTGGCGTGGTGCTTGCTCTCACCTAAGGACACAGACATGGAGTCAGCCCTAGGTGCCCAGTGTGTCAAGGGTGTGGCATTATTAGCGGGATGTCAGGAGACCTTGAAAATTGCCCTTTTGTATCAATGATGTAAGGTGTTACATGTATCAGCATGGTCAGCTGTTGCTTATGTATCCTTTGAAATAAGATCTATTTTATCTTGCAACAGCACAAGTTGTAAAAATATAGGCCTTATGTTTAGTATGAGACTTAATTTGGAACTTTATTTTATATGATGATCAAATTGCTAATGTCTCATACTTGAGGCCTCTGTGTTAAAAGAGGAAATGTTTTGTTATAGAAAAACTTAAAGGGCATCGGCTTCATATTTTAAAGTAACTATCTTTAGTTACACCAGCCCCAAATATATTGTTTTAACAATTTTATAGAAATAATCATGACTAATTAGGCTTATTTATTTATGTGGTACAGGGTCTTGCCATGCAGCTGGGACTCGCAGTGATCCTCCTGTTCTAGCTTCACACAGCATGTCCAGGGTCCCAGGGCTGGCATGACACGTGGCACTGAGGGTTGAACCCAGGTCTTTGCACTGGCCAGGCAGGTGCCAAGACCGCTAATTGAAAACTCCATTCTTGATTGGAATGAACTTTATTTGAAAGTAAAATTAGATGTCAGATTTAACAATATCAGACTTTGTAAGGAGTTATGATATCATATGCTTGCCAGAGAAGTGCTCACCAGTGAAGGTACCATTTGGATTACTAAAATCTCATTTATTTGGTATTTAGGCTCAATTCATCGATCTATACAACCATTTATTCAACATATCACAGTAGTAATCTTTGATGTTTGTGGAATATTTGCCAATATATACATGAAACTTGGTATAGTTTATTAATTTAGGATTCATTTATTTGGTTCATTATTATGGCAGAAATAAAAGTTGTGTATTCAGACACATTAAAGATAATAAGATTGATAGCTTGACTTAGATAACATTTTAAGTGGTATATTTTAAGTTTGATGTATCTACTTTTCTTAGAACTTAGTCACTGCCTGTAATATGCTTTCTGTTAAAGAAAGAAAATCTGCTTTAGAAAGATAAGGTTGTATCATTCTGGAGTAGAAGAATTCTAAAGCATCTGAAATTTTAAATTTGTGTGTGTGCATGCGCGCACATGCGTGTGTGTGTGTGTGTGTCTTGTAGTGATTAAAAAGATTAGGCAAAACCTGAAAAAATAAAAAAAATAGATTAAAATGTATGGATTAGTTTTATGGGCAGCATTTCATGTTTTTCTTAGAGTACTGAGGTATTAAATCATTTTATAATGTTAAGTTTCATTATTAAACCTCATTTTAGGATCATTTATTTGGGGTTACTTATGTTCATGAGTGTTTATTAATGCATGTCTGCAGTACATGGTGTTATCACTTTGCACACACTCTGTGGGGTCAGGCACATTAAAGATAATAAGATTGATAGCAGTCACATGTATGGCAAAGCCTTTCCTCCCCTATTATTCCTCTCCCCCACCTCCCGATTCCCTTCTTGTTTAAGAAAGATGTCTCCTTGCTTCCTGTTATCTTTTTTTTTTTTTTTTCCATTTTAGGGAAGGACCTACAGGGTGTTCAGGGTCTCACTACTAGATTGGACTCATAGTGATCCACCTGTTTACAGCCTCCAAGAGCTGGGATTACAGGCACATGCCACCACGCCCAGTCTCACTTGCCATCTCAGTGTGCCCTGGGGTGAGGCTGGCACGGCAGGCCTGGGGATCGAACTCCTGACCCCTGTGCCTGCTTGCAGGCACTTTAATCTGCTAAGCTATTTGGCTGGCCCTTCATCATGTGATTTATTGCTCATATTCACAATAAGGTTTTTCTGTGCTTTTCTCTTCAGTGATTCTCTTTTCATTGGTTAAGGCTTTCTGATTTTTCACTTGATTTTTTTAAGCCAGCCTGATTTTTCTGTCATTCTCATTCCCATGTAAATTAACCTCTTCAGTGCCTTCAGCTTTGTTTTCTTAGAAATGTGGTGTTTCTGTAAAACCTGTAATTGCCAACAAAAAGGTTAAAACCTGGAGCAGTGCATATTAGCCTTCTGGAAATTGGCTCCTGGCTGTCTTTGAGCCACATCTCCTGAGGCCCTGCCTGTCCTTTGCCACGTCCCTGCTGATGTGCTCTTCTCCTAGGACACACAGTGCCCCATCATAGCCCCTTGCCTTCTTTGTATATCTCTGCCACTCATTTTTTTTCTTGAAAACATACCTGTTAGGAGCCTGTGTGTCATAATGGAAAGAAACATTTCATTCTTCATTTTTTATATATCAGCGTTGGTTTGGGTCTGACTGTATATTGTTTGGCCTCAACTGATGAATTTTCTTATGGCCTGTGCCATTGTTAAATAGGACCATGTTAAAAATTTAACTGTTATAAGGATCATAGATCATGAAGTGCTTAGATAAGTTTTCAAGACAGCAAGAGAATAACAAACGGGAACAACGAAACCAAATAGGAAGTGAACAGGTGACACAGAGACCTCCCTAGTCTGAACAAGGAGAGGTAACACAGGGCATGCAGTTCTGAAACAATAGGCCGTCTGCCTGGAGCCCAGTGTTAGCATGCAGGCCCCTGAAAAGCTAGAGGTCTCATGAGTTTGAAG
>PVKA01029230.1:0-28520 GCA_004027165.1 Ctenomys sociabilis | reverse complement strand
AGGGAGGGCCCTCCATGCTCTAGGGAGAGTCCTCCATGCTCTAGGGAGGGCCCTCCATGCTCTAGGGAGGGCCCTCCATGCTCTAGGGAGGTCCTCCATGCTCTAGGGAGGGCCCTCCATGCTCTAGGGAGGGCCCTCCATGCTCTAGGGAGGTCCTCCATGCTCTAGGGAGAGTCCTCCATGCTATAGGGAGAGTCCTCCATGCTCTAGGGAGGGCCCTTCAGGCTCTAGGGAGGGCCCTCCAGGCTCTAGGGAGGGCCCTCCAGGCTCTACGGAGAGTTCTCCGTGGTCTAGGGAGGGCCCTCCATGCTCTAGGGAGGGCCCTCCATGCTCTACGGAGGGCTCTCCATGCTCTAGGGAGAGTCCTCCATGCTCTAGGGAGGGCCCTCCATGTTCTAGGGCTTGGAGTTTCTGAGCTCATCCAGCCAACCTTCCAACTTCCCAAGTTGACACACTGTATCAGCCACTACCAGGATACCTTATTAGATAACTTATCCAATACCTCAACAGTTATTTCTACTGCGAAAGCATGTATCTGTAATGTGTCAGTGACGCGGGAGGTCTTAGTGCCCCCAAAACAATTGTACCTTGGTATACCACATTTTCTTGTGAGGTGAAACTAAATGAGGATTTTGCCACTAGCTAATCTTCTGTGGGAAGATGACATGCTCTTTTCAGCGGGAAAGTTAATTTGTACAGGAAGTAAACCCTCCTGTGGTCTACAGACACATTGCTTTGGGGTCTTTTGGCTGTGGCAGTACTGTCCTGGTTTCCACTAAAACAGTACTTTTAAGGCCAGTCAAACACTGGCATTTACTAGGTTCTCAGATAAAAATTAGTTAAATGAATGGATGGTGGTCATGGTGGCCTTGGGTCACTGGTAGGTTCTTCTGCGCTAATGACTTTCTTCCCAGAATGTTGCCTCAAGCTACCTGCTTGGATGTCCTTTGTTAGACATATGCATTTTGATATACTAGGATCAAAATCTTCTGGACTCAGAACTAGGTGGACAATTTAGGACTGACACTGCCAGTCTGTGCTGACACTGTTCTGCTGCTGGGCCAGTTGCTCTTCCTCCTGGTCATCAGGGCAAAAGTGCCAGGCAATTTCACCGCCCAAAGCCCAGCCCTTCCTTAAGAAGGCTGCCCGTGACACGTGCCAGTTCAGACCAGTTTGTGTTTCTACCCCACCCTTTTGTTCACATGGATGTTCATTCAGTGCAGGCCTGAGTCAGTTTCTAGGTAGAACCCAAAGTTTCTAAGCCAAAACACTCATAGTCTTTATTTAGTTAGGCAGAAAACTTTAAATAGATCACAATATACCGCTCCAGTTGAGTTCCTCATAAGCAGTTTATGAATGTGAAGAACTGATCAATCAACTGGTGAAATTGTTCTTGCTGAGTTCAAAGAGGTTAGGTTCAACAATTTAACAGCAAAAAGGGGGAAAAAAGACAAAAAAAGCTCATCCAGACACCTAGAGACTTGTGCAAATGTGAGACACTCAGACAGGAAAGGCTGGTGCTGCCTGAGGAGTTCACTGAGAAGCATCAGGAGGGGAAGGAGGCCCAGCACAGCCAGGAAAGTCTGCAAGCTGCAGGCTACGGAGCCAAAAACTTAGACAAGAATGGCATTGGATTATTCCAAGGAAGCCAGGAGAGCAATCATACTTACAGTCCAGAATTTCCTCACCTGACACGGTGTGATAAGGTGAATTACCAGGGGCAGAGCCTAGAGGTGGGAAAGCCATGGAAAACTGCAACAGTCCACAAGAAATATCACCTAGACTAGAACTCAGGTGATGGCCTTGGACACAGAGGGAGATGGAGACACACACACGTTGTTTAGGAAGTCACAGAATTCACTAAACCCCAGAGGATTTAATGATTGGATGATTACAATCATTAAAGGGGAAAGGAAAACAAATACTGGTCATGAAATGCTTCTGTCAAGGAGAAGTGGGCTGGAAGGAAGAGAACAGGCCTCCTGGCCTTATACACAGGGCTGCTGTCTGGTGAGGCTGCCCTCCAGCAGAAGGCATTGGGTTATTTGGTGGAGAAAGCAGAAGTCAAACATGAGAGGTATTTTTTTTTTTATCTGCTTTCTCTTTTACTTCTATGAACTTCACAAAATAAAGAGTATTTTGTCCATTTTCATTTAAAATGATTGAGGCCCCAGTCGATTGATTATAAACAGCTTATCCAGTGTTACGGAAGACATGGCCACGTCTGAACTAAGATGTTAACCTGCATCTCCTTGACTTTAATGCGTCTTATTCACTCTGCCATATTGATTCACAATTTTGGTAGAGATAAAATATTTCCATGGTAAATGTACACTGATTTAATTGTACAAAGCATCAAGTATGGGGAAGCTTTATCTTATTTTCTATATGTCTAGTACATTAGTAAACTGAATATATTTTGACAGATTTGTGGGTTGAAATAAGGGATGACGTTATAAAGAGAACTTAAAAAGTGATTATCAGACATAGTGAGTAAGTATGCCAGCAGAGGGGGAAGAGCCAGACTACTGCAGACTAATAAGTACGTCCAGTCCTTCTGGAGAGGAGGCGTCCTGTGTGCAAGGCTTCACCCTGCACAGGCACCTGTCTCATCAGCATACTTCGTGGATGGGCCTGTGGCCTGTGGGTTCCAGGGTGTGGCCAGCTGTGCAGAGAGCACAGCACGTGGGAGGCGGAGTCGTGAGAGCCCAGCTGCGACCCTGCTGTTGCCCAGTGCTCCTCATCTTTCCCAAGGGTGCTAAAAGAAGTCTCCTCTACATGAATTGCAAAGAAAAACCTGTGGCGAAAACTCTGAAATAAGTGACTGGGAGGGTGAACTAGTCAGAAAAAGTGTTCATATAGAAACTGTAAGTGCACCGTGATCCTAAAACATGGACAAAATGAAAGCAACCCTAACGCAAGTCTTCTTTTATTGTTTTCTCCTCAGACACGAAGAACAGGCTGTGCCACTCAAGAAGTCAGGGCTTTCATGGAGAAGTGGGTGGACCTCGTACGAGTTCCCGTTCTCCTTTCCCTGTCGGTGCCAGGGGCACCGAGCATTCAGCAGTGTGGCCTGGCCATCTGCAGTCCCCATCGAGAGTGCTTATTTCTCACGTGTACTCAAGGAAAATTCTTTTTTTTTTTGGTGGAACTGGGGATTGAACTCAGGCTCTTGCGCTTGCCAGGGAAGCACTTATTCCACTGAGCCATCTCCCCAGCCCCTCTCAAGGAAAATTCTTACAATTCGCCCCACAAAAGAGTAGCCACTTAATATTCTTGGAGATGGAAGCTGTTCACCAAGACAGCGTTATTTTGTTTCCTTGGCTTAAATCCAGAGACGACTGTGAACCTCCTTGGTAGGAATGCACCACCATGGTTAGGAGGTCACCGCAGCAACACACTATGCCAGGCCTCTAGGTAATGGGGCCTAATTACTACATTCTTCTAGTGCCCAAAAGCAGATGCAAACCAGAATGAAAACCGTCTGAAGAAGTAGAATATTGTACTTCTTCCTTTGCAAGTGCCAGGGCCTGAGTTCAATGCCTGGTTCTGCTAAAAACAAACAAACAAACAAAAAGCAAAACAACAAAAAATAAACAAACAAAAGAATATTATACTTCTATTTAATTCTAACTCTGATTTTTGAAGAAAAAATAGATTAGAACTGTTAATTATGCAAATCTCAGATGAGCTTGGAGCTGTGAGATGACCTTAGAGACAAAGCTGGTGTTAGCGATTGCAGGCCTTGCTCCAGGATCTGTGGGCGCCTCTGTCAGACAGCAAGGCTTGGCTGCTGAATCAGGGATCAGGAGATGAGTAGACTTTCTCTTCTTTGAAAACTGGGACCCAGATTGCACCTCTGTCCTTTGTCCTGAGGGGAGCATTCCACCCTGAGTCCTGGCTTTCTGTCTCTCTAATGCCCGTGCTTCTAGTTAGAGATGCACAGATAAAAAATCACAGGATGGGCTGTGAACTCAGGGGGCTGCAGGCCAGTCTCCCTTCCCAGGCTGAGTCCTGCCTGTGGGTCTCCTCACTGCTCTCTGTTGCTCCCCCCACCTTCTGTGATGTGCAGACAGCTCCCCTGCTGCCTCTCGCTGCCTTGGCTCCTCCAGCAGTGAGCTGACCCATGCCTTTCTTCATTCTCCCTGATGGTGCTGTTGCTCCCTTTTCATGACTTTCCTGTTTTCTTCTGCATCGAGTGAATTGCAGTCAATTCACTTTCTGAATTTACAGGGAGTTTTGGGATTGGAGATAACTTTTCAAAAATAGAGCGTGGTATGTGTCGTGCAAACAGATTCCACTCCATAACATGATTCTCGGGTCCTTCTGCCCTTCCCGGTCTCAGCCTGTCCGTGTCCACTCAGATCTGCCCAGGTGTGCCCCTGTCACGCACCCCACCCTCCACCCCTATCCTATCCATTACTCGCCTCAAAATCTCACTTTATCTTACTTCTGTCCCATGTCTTTTCTCATGTTTGTCTTACATTCACTTTTATTACACAACTTGTCATGTACTCATAAAAATATGTGACTTTTAGACTTTCTACGGCTGATTTTATTTTCTTCTTAAGCCACCACCCCACTAGATGCAGAGGACAGTTTACTTTCCAATTAGTAACATACTCTTCTCTTGGTTTATTTCTTTTCTATCCATAGTTATAAATTCAGATTCCTATCAGGGATGGTTTAAACAGCCATCAGTTTTGATTCAGTAACTTCTAGAAAATTCTCAGTCACCTAGCTGTCCTTCCTTTCACTGCTGTCCTATAAGAGAATCACGTGAGTTTGCAGATCGCTGCGCCCGGGCCACGTGACATGGAGCCGTGCACACTGCAGTGCACCCTACGGAGAACCCACTTGCGTAAGGTTTCCTGTGCCTGTGAAGAGCAGCTAAGAGGGGAACCTGCACCTTGCAGCTCTCTGGGCTTCTGAACATGTCCCTGGAATACAGCTGAGGCCCCTCAAGGCCTGGGCAGGCTGTGTCCAAGGAGGGATAATTGTGCTGTGCCCATGCTCTGTGACAGGGAGCAGGCTGGCAGGAAGGAGCCAGCACACAGCCTATGCAGGCGGCAGTGCTGAGTGCTAGGACAGCTTCCGCGCGACGTCCCCAGAGCAAGTGCACAGCCACCACCACGCAGCGGTGGTCACAGGTTGTGTGCAGGCAGAGCTGTGGCTTGTGGGAGAGTTAATCTCTACTTTTTCTTTTTTCATTGAAATTTGTGATTTATTTGTACTTGTTCAAATATACAATTATTACATTTGTCATAGGGAGTGGTACATTTACCATATGTAGTTTTCTAAAGAAAAGGAAAATAAATAGTAAAAACAATGGTATAAAATTTCAAAACAAGATGGTAGGGGTGTGACAATGGTCAGTACATTGTGTAGTGTTATCCCAGGTAGTTGCTGAGATTCAGGAATGAAATATTTCAAGATACACTGGCTGTGGTGGCATATGCCTGTAATTCCAGCACTTGGGAGGCTGAGGCAGGCGGAGACTTGTGAGTTCAAGAGCAGTCTGGGCTACAAAGTGAGCTCCAGTCCAGATCAAAGATGAATGCACATGGCTGGTGAGATAGCTCAGTGGACTAAAAGCACTTGCTCCGGCAAGCTTGGGCAAGCACGGGGACAGCAGTTTGATCCCTGGCACCATATGCCATGCCAGCCCTGCCTGCAGGGTGGGCTGAGACAGCCAGAGTCCAGGCATAGTAGTGCACTCCTATAATCCCAGTGCTGGAGAGGGTGAAAACAGAAGGATCACCATGAATCTGAGCTACATAATGAGACCCTAAAACAACAAAATGCATAAAAAAGAATAAAATAAGCATAAACTTGCTTTTCAATGAACTAGTAGCAATTTATACACACACACACACACACACACATATACATATATTGTTCTTTTTTATATAAATTGAAATAAAAAAGACCTCTGCTCTTATAGCAGCTCACTGTACTAACTCCACACCTCTGCAATTCCTCAAATCTCTGTGCTGGAATAGCTAGAACATTGGTTAGAAACCCTGATCTACTCGCCCTCTCTGCTTTGTCCCCTGGTCAGCCCTTGGTCTCGCCATGCCAGTTCCTCTGGCTCGTCATCTTTCATGCTCCAATGCTGCCATAATATTTGATGCTTACACCTGAGCTTTAGTTATTCACTCATCCTTCATGAGTCTACGCCTGTTCCTTTGGAAACACCCTTGTCATTGAACCTACTCCTGATGCAAGCTCATGTCACAGCAGGGCCCTTGCTACAGTCCTATGCAGGTGTGTACCATGCACATCACCCTGCCGCACTGGGACTGAATGGCTAGTTCCTCGGGGAGAAGCCTGCAGCAATTTCTTACGGCTCAGGAACATGGTGGTTTTCCCTTATTATTTGCCATTTGCTGAAAAGGACAATTTCAGAATGTCTGCATTAAGAACTCTTAGGATCAAGTTGCTGTGTTTATGAGAAAGAGAAGGCTTTAGTACAGGGGAATCACAAGAAAATGCAGCACCATCAGATCATGTGCTCGGAGCCTTTTGGATCCCATGACGTTAGTGCACACTCTACCAATACTTCCTCCAAACTCTTTAGGTTAATGATGTTTAATTTATTTTCCATTATATACTTTGTGGAAATACAATGGCCTGTATAAAAATAAGAGTAATTTTTAGCAGCAGACTGCACTTAATATGTTAGATTTAACAAACAAAGTCACATTTGCATGTGGGATATTTTCTCAGAACATAATAAAGTATGACAGGCTGGCTATGAGGAGCTTAGGCCCTTGATGGATGTAGCAGCTCAAGGAGTTGTCACCTACCTCGACACATTAATTCTGGTACTTTGTGAAGTGAAACTTCCTGCTGTCTGTAGAGCACTGTGAGCCATTTAACACATGACAAGCCTTTAGCTCACGTTGCTTCTGCGACTCCTCACTCTGAATATAAATATACCTCTACGGGTCTTGCTGGTATTAGAATATTAAAGTAAGAAACACTTTCTGTGCTATCACATCAGGCTGTGTGCACAGAACATGTGGCATCCTGTGACCAACACGCACTAGCGTTTCTGGTGGATCTCCTGGGTCTCAAGGTAGATTTCACAGGAGTGGCCTCTTCCCCAAGGCAGATTGCTAGTTAGCCAATACGTGATGAGTGGACTAGCAATTGGCAAGTGCCTCTTTTAGATAATGGTTTCTGTCTAACCCACTAACTGCCCTGCTTAGATCATTAGACTTCGTCGTCAGAGTCAGGGCCACAGGAAAACCTTTCTGCTACATCGCCTGATTCTTGCTTCAATTACACGTGATGCTATAAATGCCACTTTTCATGTGTACAATTTGGGGAGGTAGTGATGAAACTTTAGGAATAATTTGGTGACATTAAATCAGAAAATGTGCATGAGGGCTGAATTTATTTTGCCTTGAATTTGAAAGGCTGCTTCTGTCATTTCTTACCTGTTGACTGTTTAAAACCCTCCACAATGCTTGCTGTCTCAGCTGGCGCATGAGTCTCTTCCAAGTCACACATCTTAATATTTTGTTCAGCATAGAAAGTTTATTTCTGATATATTTTCTTTCCCTTTCTGTTCCTGAAACTCAGGCACCTTTGTTTTCATGTCTTCTGGCGCTTCTCTCGGCTAATTCTGGATGAGTCCTTAGCAAATGGTAGTTTAGATTACTGAAGCTAAAAACAAGAGGTTTAAATTCAACAAGTTTTATTTTATTTATTTATTTATTTTTCTTTTCTTTTTGTTTTTTTTAGCAGAATTGGGGACTGAACTCAGATCCTTTCACTTGCCAGGGGAGCACTTATTCCATTGAGTCATTTCCCTGGCCCCTCAACAAGTTTTAAATAATATCATAAATGCTTTCTGATATTTATGGAAAGTAGATGACTTTTTGATAGAAACTGCAGCCCTCTAAACACATTTCAAAGCTATTTAGAGAGTCATAACTTGCAGGTTTTATTAGCCACTGCTTTCATTGCTGTGACAAAGTATACAATCGGAGAGAGACAAGAGCCAGGTTGGCTGGTTCCAGCTCACTTGAGAGCTGGCTGGCTCCAAAGCGGAAATAGCAGAGTATGAGGACATAGCAGAGGAAATCTTCTCAGCCCATGTCATCTGGGAAGCAGTTAGAGGGCAAAAGAGGCCAAGAGAGGATGGAGGGGCAGGCCAGGACCTCGCCTTCCAAGTTCCCCATGCTCTCCTCCTCGGGCTACTCCCCACTTCCTCACTGCCCATTCAGTTATGAACTTGGTGCACCAGTCCATTGATAAGTACGGTACCTCTGTGATGGAATGACCTTTCCACAGTGCACCTCTGCACACAAAGCTGCTGCAGCATCCCTTAGATCTCACCCATAATGCTTTGCATCTGTCCTCCAAGACACTTACTTGTCTTAATCATGGTATGTAAAACACATTCAGCCCATTTTCAAGGGTCTCCAAAGTCTCAACAGTTACAGCATTTTCAAAACTTTGAATCCAAAACTTAAAGCAAACTCTTAGCTGTGAACTTCTATAAAAAATAAAAAGAGAAAATTAAATACTCCCAATATACCAGGGTTTAAGATGAACATTCTGATTCCAAGAGGGAGGAGGAAGGAAAGAGGAAGCAATCAGACAAAGTAAGGTCACGATCCATCAGGCCAGGTGCTGGACCTTTGTGGCAATGGTCTGAGGGCTGCAGCACACTTCAGCCCTGTGACCTTGCCAGCTGGGGCCCAGCTGGGCTCTCTTGGGCTGCCTGTCCTCAGGGCTTGAGACTCTCATTAGCAGACACTCTAAGCTCCTGGCATTTCCAACTTCTTGGGGTCTTAACTATGCCTGTGGCTTTACTGTCACTGGGCTACACACCGCCCAGTTAGGGACATGCTGCCTGACCTCCCAGACCTTCTGAGGTCTGCAGTGACCTCTGAGTGCCTGGGTGTCTAAACTCAGGGATGCACTTTCCTAGGCAGCCTTCAGGGCACAGAGTGCCCTAGATCCCTCTTCTCAAGGGATCCTGCAGAGGGCTTTAGCTCTTTCGCACCTTTGCACCTGTGATAGGTGAGGTTTCCGTTTCTGAGATGGCCTCAACCCATCTTTATCATCATCACTTTTCAAAGCATTTGGCTTTTTGTAAATATTTTATCAGTATATGTTTGTGATACATGATAGTTACATTAATTGTGGGAAATAGAGGGACAGACAGACAGACAGACAGAATCCTGACCCTTCCTCTGCTTCCCAGATCCCCTTCCTCATTTCCAGATGGTGCCAGTCTTTTCAGAAATCATGCTCTCCTTGGATCCAACTTTACATGGACATATTTCTGGATAAATTGCAATTTTGTTACAGCTTTGTCTCTGCTTCTTGCCCCTTAGTTTTACTGCAGATACAGTTCAAAGCAGCTGGAGGTACTCATGCCACAGTCTGATTGTTGAGCCACCTAGATTGCCTTCACTATGCTATCTAGTCTGCCCTTTTAATTCAGCTTCATACAATATTTTTTTCTTTTTTGTACCAGTGATTGAACTCAGTACTTTATGCTGGCCAGGGAGGTGCCTAAGCCACTGAGCTATCTCCCCAGCTCTCGTACCATCTTTGGATGTGAACAAAGTGCAGATAAATTCTTTGCCATTCTATAACATTCTTGGCCTCTAATAAAATTCCTAGTGGAGTCCTCCTTCCCATCTGAGGGTTCCTGAACTTGGCATTTACCGTCCAAATTCATACCAATATTTTTGTCTTCTGAACTCTGACTGAATTGCCTATCAAGCCCTGCTTACAGCATTCCTAGACTTCTGCAGCCCACATCTCCAAATCTTTGCTAAGACATCAGGTGATATTAGATGTTAGAGAACACACATGCAGAATCCAGAGTGTTGTGGTATCTTTCAGTTTGTCACAAGGAGTCTACTCTAGCATTGTGCAGGTTCCCTGAATGAAGGAAGACTATCTGACTACTAGTAGGAAATAAACCTACAGGACATTATGTAAAACAATATTTAATGCTTTAAAAGACTGTTAACAAAATACCTGCAACTTAATGGAAAAACACTACTACTCAACATACTGCTGCCTACTGCTCTCAAAATATATTTTTTTCTATTTTCTCTTTCTATCTCTAATGAGTTAAGATTCATCAAATACTGGCATTGTCCCAATTAGGCATTTTAGGGAGAGCTGCTTATGTTCCATGCTTGGGAGTTTAGTTTGAGCTTGTAGTAGAAGGCATCATGATTTTTATCTGATTTCTGTTACACATAACTATGCATCGGTCTTCACTATATGAGGATGATTGTGACAATAGCTTCTGGTTTGCAAGGGATGAACAGAGAACAGCAAACACAGATGCAGAAAATCTGAAGGTTCCAAACACTGGTCAATGGAGGCCTAGAAAGACCTGGACAGTGCCGTGGTGACCTTGTGGGGAATACATATTGAAGAGCCATAATTAAAGTCCGCACAGCAAGCTGTCAAACTAGAATGGGAGAGTGAAAGACGTGGTGATGGTCCACACATAGCATTTCCAGTATGGGCTGCTGGGAGTTAGTTCATTAGGTAAAAGAAACATTAGAAAAGCTTTAGAAAGGCTCAGGCTTTCAGCCATGCACTTCAAATTCTTAGTCTGAGGCAGATCACAGACTCCTTGTGTGGCTAGGCACTGGGCTCAGGACTGTGCTGGTAAAGGGGAATCCTGGGGTCAGTCTCTTCCCCTATAAAAAATGCATCCCGCAAAACTAAAAGTTCACAGCTGTCCGCATTAAGCTTTGGCATCTCCATGTGATCAATTGCCCAGTCCCACCAGTTCTACCTCAGACACACTTTGAGTTCTTCTGTCACACTTTTGCTCCACCCTCCAAGCCTAGAACAGTTTCCTCGTCTCTACTCTTGCCTTTTCTCCAAGCAGAAGTTGAAATCTGAGGTACAGATTGATCGCACCATTCCTCTGCTGCAAACTTTCAATGGCTTCTGTTTCAGGCAGGATGATGGTCAGCCCAGTTAGCACAGCCTGACGGCTGCTCGAAGCATGGCCTACTCTTCCCTTGCCCTGCTCTACACTCCGTTCCAGCTCCTCTGCTCCGCTCAGGCACATGTTGCCTCTTGCGACTCTTCCTTATGCCTGAGCCGCTTAATGAGTCCCTCCCGGGGGTCTTGGATGCAGCCCTGCCTGTGGCTTCCACTGACTGATGGTGGCTTCCCAGGGCCTGAGCACTGATTTCTATAGGAATTTGTCAGAGTTGGCGTTCCTGGCTTTCCAGTCATAGTGGTCATTATTGGTCTCCACATTATTACTTTAATTTTTTTTCAGTTGATCAGTTTAACTTTTTCTTTCCTTTTCATTTTGTGGTCAGCTCAGCCCATTCGGGGGCAGGATGGCATGGCACGTGGTGCTAGGGATGGAAGCACTGTCCCCGCGGGCTCGTCTAAACTTGCCTGAGCAGGCTCTTTAGACCTCTGAGCTACCTTGCTGGCCCTCAGTTGACCATTTAATTTATAACCTTTTCCTTGTCTGTGTACAGCAGGTGCCATTTGGGGTGTTGAGTTCAGGAAAATAAGTGTTCACTTCTGTGCTCATTCCTGCTTTGGAAAGTGCTGGCCACAGAGGCAGCATTTCTTAAATAGCTACTGAATGAATGTGTGATACAATGCACTAGTAGAACAAATTTAACTGAAAGAAAAGGCGTTGAAAAATTATCTGTAAGCTTTTAAAAACTCATTTAACATGCCTATGTTGATTTCTTATCATAAAAGAGGTCCCTCTGCAAACTACAGGAAGTAAAACCAACAAACTGTGAGGTTCACTGGGGTGCGGACAGCCCAAACACATCTCCCCTGGTAATGTGTTCCCTGCTAGACAGCTCTTCTGTGCCACATACTGTTTAATTTTCCCAAGGGCATACTGAGTGAAGAAAGCCAACCTTTGTTTCTCATCTTCAGAAGAGTAAATTGTGCTTACTGAGTCTGCAGCCAACCACCTGCTGTACCTTTTCTTCTCCTCAGAGACTCCCAGAGACACTCCTCTTGGAAGCTCAAATCTTCCACACCTTTGGCATTTGCCTTACCAGATCCAAGTTGGAGTTTTTGAACACTGCCAGTGGAGGTCATTAGAGATGCCTGGACTCTACCTGTCGTGGGGCTGCTGTGCTGCCTGCTTCCACTGCAGTCTCTTCGCTCGCTGGTCTGTGCACTAGAGGTGTGAGAAGTGCATTCTTAAGGCTCATGGGAGCACTGTTTCATTGGAGGAGGAGGACTTTCTTATCCCGTGTGCTAGTCAGAGGGGAAAGGTTCTAAAAGGTTCTGTCTAGAAAGTTTCTAAGTTGAGAAGGAGCCAGAAAAATAGAGAAAGTTTCTGAAATTTAGAAAAGAAGCTTATATTAGTTTACAGAGATATGAGAGTATACTGACTCCAGTGTTTGTGAGCGAAAAACGCCAATCACCTAGACCTGAAATAAGAGCAGAGCTTGGGTCACAGAGCACATTGACTGGCACACTGGAAGCCTGGGTGGACAGGAAGGGGCAGCAGAGGCACTGTCACAGTGCACAGCAGTCCAAGGTGTCACCTTGTCTACAGGGTGAGAGATGGAGTGTAGTTAGGGGGTGAAAGGAAGGCAGGAAACGGCTTGCAGGGGTGAGAGCACCAGCTAAAGCTGCCAATGTGGACGTGAGCAGAGCCCCTGGGGGAAGTTGGTGGGAACAGGGAAGGTGAGACGACCTACAGGGAGGGTCCAGCTTGGCCGAGCCTGAGGCTCTCTGTGTCCGTGGGGTCGTGCCGGCACCCAGCTCCCTGCAGATGTCTGTCTGATTCTCCCTTCCTGCATAGCTGATTTGGAAGCTGTTCCCCAAATGGCCCGCTGCCCTGTCTGGTTGCTTCTGCCTTTTTTTCTGTGTCTTGCATCGCAAGGGACACTGGGGGAGGCTGCCATGTCCTGCACCTTCCTGCATGCTTCTTACAGCCCTGCACACTTTTCACAATAATTAATTATTAGTCTAATAGCAAATGTTCTAGCTAGCCTATGATGTTCTCTGGTTTTTACTTTATTTTGTTGATTCCAAATACATCTATCATAGGATAATGCTTAGAACATAATATTGCTTTACCACATATTTTTAAATGGAACCTCAGTCAACTTGAATAGCATGATATTTTATTGTTAAATATTTTAGAGAAAGATGAAAAAACAAATCTTACAAATTATCAACATTTAGGGTAAAGTATCACACGACTGTAATTAGATGGGCAATAATATGAAATACTCTGAGATCACTTGGAGGATGCTTCAGCCAGCTATAATTCCGCTTAGTCTCTGAACAAAATTCATATTTCTTCCATGGCCTGGCTGGTGACATTACTCAACGTGCAAATGGCAGCCTAAGTCACAGAGGGATTGAAGATTGCACTGTGGATACCACAAAAGCCTTAGAAGGAAATCTGCAATTAGCAGCATGGATGCCTCCGAGTCACGTAATACAAAAATTTAGGATGATTCATGGGCTGACAATTGGACTTTAATAATCTCTAGGGCTTTCAGGAACGCACATTCAGTCAGGTCTTCGGCTTCCAGGGAGATGATAAACACCAAGCTAGAACAGTTAGACAAATGACGGAGAGGCCAGGAAGGCAGTGCTGCGCGGCTAAAAATCAATCAGGCCCGGCCTATCCCTCCCAGGTGCGCTGGGTGCGGAGGACCAGCCGCACACCTGCGTGCCTCCCTGCGGCCCTGCATCTCGCTCTGACTCCACCAGGTAGCAGCATTTTCTTCGGTACATTTAAGGAAAAGAAAACAGCTAGCTGCCAACATGTTTTGAGTTCAGTATTTAACAAGCAGAGCCAAACTCATTGAGCTTTATAGTAGATGATGTGAAAACTTCACTAGTCTTACCGGTAAGCCTTTAAATATTCAAATAAATCATGAAGCCATGCAAGTGGCACTGGATAGCAGCCCCAAGTCCCACCCCAGTGCCTGACGCTGTGTGCTGAGTTGTGCTAGCTGTCCCTGTGTATTACAATACACAGTGGCCTTATTTCTGCATGTGATGGCTTCTTAAATAGGAATATGTTGTACAAGGTAAATAACTGCCATCATCATAAATATGTCTCATTCATGTAAGGATGAATTAAATACTGACAGGTACCAGTGATTAAAGTGTAATCTTAGTTGCTTTCTGAGAAATTTGTGACATTTTGTTGGTAGTACAGAAAAGCCAAGAAAGACATTAACTAAATACAGTTGAATAGATAGAATTAGTAGCATTACCTATAATAGCAATTTCTGAGAACACTACATTATAAATATCTAATTGGGTTTACACACGGTTTGTAAATCAAGACCTAATGCTATTTGTTGGTAGAAGTGGTTTTCGCTGAGGTATTTGCCAAGGTGTCCAGGACAGATGGCTGAAGATATCCTAGAGGTTGTTAGTACACAGATGACCGACTGGGTGGGGATGGGCAGTGACTCCGGACAGGCTAAGAGGGAAGGCGTTCGGGGCTGACAGTGTGCCACAGTCTGCCACCACAGTCTTTCTGTCATCGGGTGCTGTCAGGAAACTCCATCAGCTAGCTAGTGAAAGTGCTCATCTCTCTGTTTTCATATGCTAAGCACGAGTGATTATTTTCTGAGAACTTCTTGTGCGACTCAGTTATTTGAAATTTTATAGTCTTGATTATGTGGGGGAATACACATACATTTGGTGAATTTTCTTAGACTTCCTTATTGTAGAGAAGCTCTTGTTATGAATCAGTAAGAAAATTTATTATGGGTACTTTTTGCATATTCTGTTTTCTACCTGAAAAGGGAAGTAAACAGAACAAAATTATCAAAGCTTTTGTGGAAAATTTTAGGGCTGCCCTATTAACTCAGTTGTGCATGACTTGGAACTGAGTCGCACAAGAAGTTCTCAGAAAATAATCACTCGTGCTTAGCATATGAAAACAGAGAGATGAGCACTTTCACTAGCTAGCTGATGGAGTTTCCTGACAGCACCCGATGACAGAAAGACTGTGGTGGCAGACTGTGGCACACTGTCAGCCCCGAACGCCTTCCCTCTTAGCCTGTCCGGAGTCACTGCCCATCCCCACCCAGTCGATCATCTGTGTACTAACAACCTCTAGGATAACTTAACAGAAATGCACTGTTGTGACTGCTTGTCTGGAGAGGGACGGAGGCTCCTGCATGGAATCAGAGCTACCTGAACAACGCGCTAACTGGAAAACCACACAGCTTCTCTTCCTTACTCACACAGCGGCTCTTCTCCCCAGAAACAACTCCTCTGCCTCTTGAAAGATTGAAATAGATGAAATAAAACACTGGAGGAAACCTGGAATTTTCCTTGAATATTATTGAATTCAAGCTTCTTTTCAGAATACAGAACTGGATTTGATGTCTGAAATGAAGATCTTTCTAAGAAAGTTATAAGCTCTTTGTAGATTCAACTAGCTTTTTTTCCTCCATGGTTTTTAAATGTAACTTCCAAAAATCAAAGTTAACATACTCAACAAAATGGATGTGTTCCTTTGTAAGTTTATCTACTCTAATGCAATCTTGGTTCTGCGTACAGCAGTAAAGACATCACTGGCGCAGAATGCCTTCCTTCTGCACCAGACAAAAGGGGGCTGTTAAGAATGTAGTTGCAGCTCACTTGGGGGGACTTGCAAGCTGCTCTTCTATCTATGGGGCACTTGGTCTTTGTGGTTCATGTAGGATTTCTCTAATGTCCAGAAAACCAAGTTGGCCACCAAGCTGAGAGCTTCTACTCAGAGGCAGTGTACTCCTCAGTAGCCTGTCAAAATGGCGAACTGCGGTCCCATTCCTGATGCTGTGAGCTCCAGCACTAAATCTTGTTTTCCTGTGTTGCCTGCAAGCTACCTGAAACCCTTACCTTCATTTCCAGTCTGATGGACTAAGGTAAGAGGGTTGATCATAAGTGAGATCCTTGACCACCCCACCTTTCTAGAGTAGCGCTTTCTGTCCTCTCATCAGATCCTCGTGAACAGCCAGTAAGTAACACATGGAAGGTACTTCCCGGCTGTGGGTCTAGTCCTACTGCATTTATTTTAGTTTCAGGCTGTTTTTAAAGAACAGAAACTTGGAGTTCAGGTTTGGAGTCAAATCCAAACTTTGGTGATTTTGGATAAATTGCCTGTTTGTCTGGAGCTTCAACTATGTATGGAGTTGTCAGTTTTGGCGAAGAAAAGCACAGCGTTCTCTATGTTTGGGTCATATTAAAATAATTTATAAAATTCGAATTTAAATGGAACTTTTGCATTTTATCTGACAAAAGCAGACACAGTGCATGAGAAGGGAATAATAACAAAGGCAAGAGTTCCTCTAGGCCCGCGGTGGTCAGGGCTGCATTACTGTCTGAAGTTAAATATCCAGTTAGCAGCACAAAGTTGTTACACTCCGCTGAGGTCCAAGAGGCTGATAACTCGCTTGAGATTGTGGATATTTAACTCAGAAAATTTAAAATATTTGACAAAAGAGTTAATTTCTATTTTGAACTTCTAGTTTATTTCAAAATAACTTAGTGCTTGGGTTGGCCAAATAACTCACCAGATTAAAGCACCTGCTTAGGCAGACTGAAAGGCCTGGGTTTGATCCTGGGAATGCCATGCTGGCCCTGCCTCCAGGGTGCACTGAGAGGGTGACTGAGACTGGGCGTGGTGGTGCGCGCCTGTAATCCCAGTTCTTTGGGAGGCTGAAAACAGGAGAATCACTACGAGTTGGATCTACATGGTGAGACCCTGTAGATTCTGTAGACCTTTACTAAATTTAAAAAAAAAATCCAAAATAAGTTAGTGCTCATAAGACCAGCTAGCCTGAAAACCAAGTGCACCCCAAGTGTCATATATATATATACACATGCATACATTGATACATACATATATCTCACAGAAAGACCAGGCCAGAGAACAACAAGTTTTATGTATTATCCAAACCTGTTGAGAACTATTTTTCCTGAGACATAGCAAATTGATGACCATCATTTGACAGTGGTTGGCAAATTCTGCATTTGCTCATGCAGCAAACTGAAAGCCACAAGCATCACTGTTCCTGCCATTGTGATGGTGTCACTTAAGTCTGAACAAACCATTCAAAAGGCAAAGCGGCTCAGAGGAGGGTCATGCTGCTGCCGCAAATGCCCAGTGTCTTTTGCAGTAGTTTTTGCAGCAGGCCTTTCCCTTTGTCAGTGGAGCCTGGAAGAATTTGTTAACTGAAAACATCATATCATAGTGATATATGTGCGCTTATGTTAACAGCAGCACAATTTGTGATAGCCAGATCTTAGAAACAACCAAGAAGCCTGTCAGCTGAAGGATGGATGAAAAAGATGTGGTACTTTTATACATTGGAGTATTACTCATCTATAAAGAATAACAAACTTGAAGCATTTATATTTAAGTGGATGCCACTCGAAGACATACTCATAAGTGAAATAAACCAGACCCACATGTGTAAATATCATATAGTCTCCCCAGTATGAGAACTCAAAAAAAGAAATACAAATAGGAAGGTATAACATAATTAAAAGGAAAGTGAGAACTTGAGGATTGGACAAGGGAAAACACTGGAGAAAATGACAGGAGTAAAGCCATACACTTTTATGTACAAGATGGGCAAGGCAATGATCCTGAGAAACATCAACAGGGTTTTGAAACTAGCGGGCAATTGGCAGGATTCTCACACTGACTGTATGCTGAAACTTGTGAGCTAAGCAACTGCACTGAAGATAGCAATGTGTAATAGAAGGGTCATATGTGGAGCACCTCTCATTCTGATCTTCTAAATATGTACTTCTTGTCATGACATACCAATTACTGCCATAATGTTTGTTTTTAAAAAAGGGTAAGAAATGAAAACCAGATACAAGACAAAAAAAAGTTACAGGAATGTCCTGCTACAAAGCTGTATATGGTTAGATTTCTAAAGGTCTGTGTAAAAATATGTAATTGTTTATTCATATTTTTAAATATTTTAATTTTTTAAATTTTTTCTCCATATTCTACAGAGATTTAAAGTTTAACGTATCAGTACTAGATGGAAAATAGCGGTTCCATATTATGCCTAAGATGTTTGATATTCAGACAGTGAGGTTAAACCCAACTGCATATGTTGTATGGTAATAATAAGCTTTTCTCCTGGAGTGTTAAAAACCTAAGTTTGCAGACAAAAAATTAGAGAAGAAGAAGGGCTGCAAGGACAGCCAATATTTTGGCTTTAGCCTTTTAAGGTCAGTGAAGACTCAGGACATGGAAGAACCTGCACTGTAACATCATATAACTCAGTTGTGTCCCAAATTTTCTGATTGAAGAGATTATGGGGCCACAGAACAATGTGATTGATGATGTAGAGTGTGTCTAAGGAGAGTCACATGGAGAGAAAACATTCTCTCAGGCTTTCACAGAGAGAAAATTGGTCAAGCAATGGCTGTGATTCATCTACATAGCTGACACCGAGAAGGGTTCTACAAACTGTGGTGCAGGTTTACAGGATAAATCCTGAGGGGATTTGATTGACTTTATCAGATGCAAAAGTTACATTTCTTCTTATATATGCCTTGCTTTATCTTGGTCTTAATAATCCAGTAGAAAAGTATAAAAACGAAGTATCAAAAAGGAAAGCCATATTAATATGCTGAGCTGTGAAAGGCTCAAGTCAACAACTTCTGACATTGCCAGTCCTATGGATAACCCACTACTATTATGGACTATTGGACTATATTGGATTATTTTTCTGAATTCACTCACCTACAATATTTAAATGGCAATTGAATACCCATTTATAACACAACTAAACAAAAACAGGGGATCAAAGGAAGGACCATTTTGTATTTATATTTTCAAAATAGGACAGATATGCAGCTTCTTTCTCTTAATCCAATGAGAAGAAAGATTTGCACTAATAGTATTTGGACAGGATATCACATCTGCATGTTGTACTATGAATAACCACTAAGAAGACAACAATATACAATGTATTAATTGTTGAAAGTGTCCTATTAATCACTGTTGAAACTGTCTCAATGCTCTCTGTTTCTCAATAAAATAAAAAAGATTAATTTACTGTAAAAAAGGAATAAAGACACTTTCTGAAAAAAACAGAATTTGTTAATGCAAATGAAAGCTGTGAATAAGCTGAGGAGGGCTTCCGGCAGATACAGACCATAAGGCCAGGAGGCGTCAGCCATGCGTGTGGCCCCTTTGCTGCTGAAAAGGTGGAAAACGTGAATAAGCGCTCGATTTTCCACAGCTAGTTCCTGCATCTGCGAACTGTGTTTATCAGTCTAGAGTGTTTCCATAGTCTCTTAAAACATAATTTCATAAGTCTAGGGGTATATACCATCTTTTTCAAACAGAATGTTTTATGGTTTTTGGAAATATTTCACACTCTCTGTAAATGCAGGCTATTGCTAGAAATCGTCCTAGACTGCAAGTTGTTTTAATTTTGGATGTGCAGTTCTAATAAGAAATATGACGAATGTCTTTAATAACCTGAATAAAATGCAGCAGCACTTTATTTATCCTGCACTGTTAGGGAAGAGTGTTTCCTGCATAAACCTTCACAAACAACTGACACGTACCACTTTAAGCACCTTAAGTGTGTTTGCATTATTTTTAATGGAATTATTTCTCAAAAACTTGTCCTATGTTCCTGTGTCCTTTAAAGTCGAAGTTACAAGGAGATGTGAAGCCTTCCTCATGGGTCAGGTTCTTGCGAGCTCTTCACTGTCCAACGGCTTCTTTTGTTCAATAAAGTGAATGGCCCACAGACAGTAGGTACCTTGACTGATGGCTACTAACTGGGCTGGTAGTTTTAGTAACAATAGCCCACCATTACAATGTCAAATGAGAATGAATCCATTTTTTTCAATATGCAAACTTTGATTATTAAACAAAACTAAACCTTACTAAATTAAAATCACAGGCATGCCAGATTCTTTTTAACTTCTAAAACCTTGAAAACAAACATATAATTGTCAATGTAAAGTTAGTCATGAATACTGAAACACATTTTATAAAGTTAGTAGTCCTATAAAACTAGTAAACCCATAATATTCTAGTTAAGACAGTCATGTGGAAAGAAGCATGTACACTGGACGATACTTTCAAAAGCACTTACAAAGGGCAGAGCAACAATATCGCCAGGGGACCACTTTTTGTTTGTGTGAAAACTTAATGTGACTGTAACTGTATCAGTCCCAAAATAATTTGCCATATTTCAGAGTGGCTGATATTGAACCAAGGATGACTAAAAAATGACTGATTATGTGCTTGAACCTTTACTTATGGAAAGACATTTAAGGCTTGAAATACCAGTTTTGAGTTGTGAATTTTGGTGGGCTTCCCAGCCTCAGCAAATGACTAAATTTCTCTATTGAAATGAAATATTTTGAAATTTTACTTCCTCAGGATTCCATGGTTCAGGGTCTTATCATTACATATAATTCAGATAAACGCTTATCTTAAACCCGTTAGGTTGGGTTAGATAACAAGGATCACAACCTGGACCCAAGCCTAGCAGCAGACAGGAGGTGCTGTGCAGGCGCCCTGCGCTGCGGGGCCACGCTCCTGGAATCGGACAGCTGCGGGCAGAGAACGCTTGTAAAGAATGTGTCTGTTCTGAATATACAGGCTGGCTCTTGCCATTGTTCCCTAAACAATATGGTACAATGACTACGAATGCACTGTATGCAACACTGGACGTCATGGGGGGTAGCTTGGGGCTGTAGGGCTCACACACTAGCCCCACCTGATTTATTAAGCAAGGGCCTCTGTCCGCGAAGGCTTTGGTATCTGCAGAGCTCTTGGAAGCAGGGATGAAGGGACAGCTATAGTATTCGAAATGTATGGCTCAGTGAAATAAGCACTTCCCTGGCAAGCACAAACGCCTGAGTTCTGAAAAAAAAAAAAAGAGAAAGCACCCCTGTTTCTTATATATATATATATATATATATATATATATATATATATATATATATATATATATAATCATTTAACTGTGGAGCATATACTATTTATTACTTTGAAGCATTTCCCAGATAACTATTCTAATTTAAAGTACATTCAAATAATTAAATTGGCTAATAAGGGTCCATTTATTTCATTTTTCCCCCCTTGATACCAAAGGACATTCAGACTATAGTGCATATCATATATATGACAATAATAAGGTGTACCATGATCCTCTTTTTTTTCTGGAATAGGGATTGAACTCAGGCTCTTGTGCCTGCCAGGGAAGTGCTTGTTCTATTGAGCTGTCTCCCCAGCTCCACCATGATCCTCTTGACTTGTTTCTCTTTAATACTATGTGGAAATAGCTACTATCTAAGGATCAGTGATTTCTTTTAGAAAAACAGTTAAGCAGCAAAATTGATCAGCAGGATATACAGGAATGTTTGTACTACATTAAAAAAAACCTGCTTTGTTTTACTCATATTTTTCAAGAGCTATTTTGTAAATAGATGATGTATTTCTCCATTGAAAACACTAAACACTTTTTAAAAAAGCACAGTCAAAAAAAAAAATAAATAAAATAGCATGTAAGCTAGGGAAATTCACAAAGCATGAAAAATTAAATGACTTAAATTAAAAACACTAAACAAGAAAAAAAAAACCTGCTGTTGAGCAAATTAATGATAGCTGTAGGAAAATTACTTTTTTAGCCATGATTTGACATTGATGTTTCTCATTCACTGTAAATATACTAAGTTCTTGTGAGCACATGAACTATAGGCTGTGACTATTAGTATTTGCTGCCAACTTGACTGGGCTGCGAGATGATTAGGAAAAGGCCGGTCACTGTTTTGGAGCGTTTGGGAGGATGCTTCCTGGGAAGGCCACCTGTGGGTCAGTGAGCTGGGAGGCAGCCCTGCTGTGGACAGGGTCCGAGCACCTGGGGTGCAGGTGCGCACAGTCAGGGAGCATGCAGGGCAGGGGCAGCTCTCCTGGGCCCCTGGCCCCGGGGAGGAGTGGTTTGTTGCTGCTGTCACCCTCGGGCGTAGTGCTCTGCAGTCCTTGGCCTTTGGAATCATGTGCACGGCGACACCCCACAGGATGTCCAGGCTTTCAGCTTCTGGCTGCAGGCTGCATCGCTGTCCCTCTCATACAGAGACTTGCAGCTTCTTGCCCCAAACAGATTGCAGTTTCTGCAGAGCTTGCATCAAAACATAGCTTCTGGTCATGCGAGTTGAGCAAGTAGGGCCCCTGCTGTCCTGTTTTATGGCAATGCATGTTCTGTCAGTTTGGCTGATCTGCAGAGCTGTGAGCAATGTAGGCCCAAGACTGTCCTTTCACTACACGAGCTTAAAACCTCAATTCAGCATCATTTGATTTAGGGCCTTTGCTTGAGCTAACAGATTCCTCTCCTATTTCAAAAGCTTCATGTTTCATCACCTTATTGGGAACTCGCATTATCTTGTTTCATGGATGTCTATAATACTATAATCCTCTCATTGTTATTACTGCTACCATCATCACCACCACCATCACCATCATTATTCTGTGTGTGTTGAAGCCCTGTTCTGAAATGAAGGGGCCCAGAGTTATTTTGGTGTCTTAACTGATCTCTCTCCTCTCCTCCCTTCATCCCTCCCTTCCTCACCTCCTTCTCTACCCCCTCCTTCCCTCCCTCCCACCTTCCCTTCCTTCCTATCCTCCATCTCTCTTCCCCCTGCCTCCCATCAGTCCTCCCTCCCTCCAATACCTTCTTTGTTCACCCTCACTACAGGGTCAGAATGAACTTCCTCTTTGAGTCAGCTCTAGCTGGGCTGCATCTAGACATGCTTGACCACCATCCAGCTGCCCCAGGCCTGAGGTAGAAGGAGCTCCCAGCTTCCAGGGGGAGCCTGAGCTATTCAGGGGTGAAGCCTCGCAGTCCAGCTTCTTGCTGTGCTCCGTTTTCCTGAGGGCTACTCCTTCATGGGTCTGGAAAGCTTACTTTTCCCACTGTGGAAAGTAAGGCTTGCTGGATCTTGTCAGATATCAGGCCATGTAGCTCTGCTAGATGAGAGAAAACAGGACAGACAAGGTTGGGCACAGGATTAAAACTCTAAGTGAGACTGGGCCACATCTGTGCTGACACCTGTCTTCTTGAATTTTGACTTAGTCTAGAGATTTTGTGACACTGTTTTCCTCTAACTTCTGTTGGCTTTAGTTGGTGGGCTTTGGGCTCCTTATCTTTATTCTTAGCTCACAGGCATTTGGAAGACAGGCCAAAACTTTCAGAAAGAACATTGCAAAGGCTAAAGGCCCTTTACACAGGTGAATATAAGAATTTACAAAGAATATAATTTTTAGCTGGCAAATTCCTGGAAGCTGATTTCCTTATTAGTTTTCCTCCTACAGCTGCAGACAGTGGCCCCAAGGATAAGGAGGATGGGATTTACATATGAAGAAGCATGACTGTGTCACAAAGAAGGGTGCACTGGAGTGATTTGTGGGTAAATGGGACATTTTGAGACCATGATGTAGAGTGAAATAAGCCAGGCACACAGCTCAGACAGCGTGGTTTCTCTTATGTAAGATACTCAAAGTAGAAATGCAGAGCAAAATGAAAGACAGACAATAGGAGGTAGCGAGTCAGATCTTTCTCAAATGGGAGGGGAGCAGAGACAGAGAGGAGAGGGAAAGGGAGGGAAAAAAGACTGAGATGTGTTCTGTTCCGGTGGCACCGCCACCCAAGGGATGTAAGCATTAATACTACAAACAGGCACCAAACGGGGAGAGAATCAAGGATGGATGTAGAGGTGGGGGGAAGGAGAAGGGGAAGAGAAAAGGGATCAGGGCGCATTGTGTCTCCGTACCGATCCCTCCGGAAGGTCAGCACTAGGGGCCGCATGCTTGTGGTGTTACTGGCAACCAAGCTGGACCTTCTGCAGGCTTGTTGGCACACCTGAAAGTTGTCGCCATGTGTCTTCCCAAGGATGGCGAGGCAGTTCTATGATGCTGTTTCTTGTGCAGGTTGCGAGGGCCCAGTGAAAACGGTGGTGACACAGATTTCAGGTGCGGAGCTGGCACAGTGAGGATTGTCACACAGGAAGAACCTTGAGGAGCAGCAACTCCTCGAGTCAGGTGGTTTCCTGGCCTTCTCCTGTGCCCTCAGCCCAGCTTCATAGGGGAGCCCGCAGTCCTCAGGCCTGAGCATCTCACCCGCAGGGAGGGCAGTTACGCTGCAGATGACTTGGCTGTGTCTGAGTCCTGGAATCTCTCCTTGGTGGATTTGGCAGACACTACTTGTACCAAATTGTTAGCTGCTGTGGCTTCCAAAGTTTCCCAGGAATGATAAAGGTAATTGATGTCCACATGGATCTCACAGCAAGGTCAGCAGCGGAGGCCCCCAGCTCTTTTGCAGACTTTAACAGATTTTAACTAAGCCAGAAGTCAAAAAGGAAGATACATTGCAGGTGCCTTGAGCACACTGTGTCCAGATTGCAATGAAAGGACTCATTCAGATTCCGTTCTTCTAGGCAGCATGTTTGCATTTGTTCATGACAAGCTCGGTGCCTGCACACCTGGAGATTTTTGTTCATTTTGCCTGGTACCCACGAGGAGGCTGCTGGAGACTGTGTCAGCCCCAGCGGCGTGTAGCAGAGCGACTCTGTTAATCAGTTTTATTCTGAAATGAGCAATTGCTTTTGGAGGTTCAAGAAAATGATATACAGGAATGTAGAAACCTGTCTTGTCTTTTTAAACTAAGTCTCTATCCAATTTGCCTATGTAGTGATCCATAAATCCAGTACATACAACTATTTGAGAATCTAAACATTGTTGCAAACTTGATGAGATTGTTGAAAAGTGCTTTATTTCTGTCACTTGCAGAGCCTCCTTAGGATGGGGTCTTTCAGGAGTGACTCCACACGGTCGGCCCTGGGTCCCCCTGACATCCCTGCGAGGGAAGCTCACCCTCAACGATCTTTCCCTCTAATGTGAAGCTGTTTCGGATGGCTTCTGTTGAGTCAGCAGTTAGCCATCCCCGTCTTCCCTCGACAGCCCACGGTCCCTTTCTGTCCAGAGTGACAGCAGTGTCATTAGCTCAGCTTCTGTCTTCTGAGAACGCTAAGATCCTGCTGAGCATGTCATCGCAGTCACACCGTCCATCCTTGCTGGCTCCCTTCTGGGTCTGTCGTGCTGCCTGCAGCAGGGATGGCCTCATTGTCAGCATGTGTAGGGGCCGCACAGGTCCAGTCTGAGTCGCATGCTTCTGGTCCCCATGTGGCTACACCATAGATGGCAAATTTCTAAATGACTATTTGCCTCTTAAGGAAATAAGCTACTGACAGTGAGTCAATTCCACACATCTGAAACCAGAAACGGCAAGGTGATATTAAGAATGTGATTCGTACTTACTTGAATTTGTGAATAAATGTGCTTTGGATTGCAACTTACTTTGTAACATCAATTTAAAAATACTGAATATTTTTCTTTGAACAGTCTCATTCTTTGTGATGTTGGTATTAAATAGTGAAGAGCTTAAGAATTTCACCATGTGTAACACACATCCAAAATCCTGTATCTGAAATTGTAGGGACGAGTATACAATAAACTTAGAAAAATACTGTGAACATAAGCCGCATTTAGAGCTTCGGCTCACATGAAATGAATGAATACTTACAAAACAGAATCTTGGACAAAGGCTACTTTGGCTTCTGTCGAGAGGCCCATTCCCCCAGGGCTCAGCTGCAAGCAGGTGGGACTTTCGGGGGAGAGGCTGCTGGTGTGTGCTGCTGGATCTGCCCACTGATTGGCTTTGCACCGTTCTGTGTGTGGGTGATGGACGTACATGAGCGGGAAGACCACCCCAGGTGTGGCAGCGCCCACCAGTAGGGTTGTGGCCTGTGCAGAAGAAAAAGGGACAGAAAGCCAGCCTTGCTGCCTCCCGGCCGCCGAGCCCTGCGCCCTCTGTCTCCGCCGTGCCCCTCTGGCTGGCTGCCCTGCCCTGGAGCCGCCAGCTGTGGAGAGACGCCTCAACAAGCTGAAAACTAAAACAAACCTTTCCTCATTTACCTTGTGGAAATCGGATATTTTGTTCCACAATGAGAAAGTAGCTAAGGCAAGTATAAGTTTAGGGAGGGTTTTGTTCTCCAGTTGTGAAGCATTTTTGGTTTTTTAATTTTTTTTTTTTTAGATTTCAAATTGCCAAAAATAAAGTTGTGAATCTGTACTATCCTTATAAAATACTACCGGTGATGTTGAATCTCTTCTCTTGGAAGGTTTTAAATAAATTGGGAGAACTATTTCCTAAGTGGTGTTGAAGTAAAAACGCAGGTTTCCCTTGCGGCAGGACATGGCTTTCTGTATCATAGCTTATGAGGCCCTTACCTCTTTCTGTCACCCCTTAACTGGGCACATTAAATGCAGTTTCTGTTTGCTGAACATTGACAAATTCGTGTGATGATAAAAGGATAGAGCGCTTTCTTGCAGACCAGAGAAACACAGGATGTGGCCATTTCATTTGCCTCCTTAGAAGGGGCTGGGAGGCCTTGCACCACGTGTGTTCAGTGAGGACACTTGTGCTCAAAATATGCGGAGGAACTGACAGCATGGGTGAGGATGGCTACTGGACAGCTTGCACTCCAGCAGACAGGAGCACTCTTCAGTGCAGGGGAAGATTTCTGTTTTCTTCTTTTTTTTTGGTGGAACCAGGGATTAAACTTAGGCCCTTGCACTTGCCAGGGAAGCGCTTATTCCATTGAACCATCTCCCTGGCTCCAAGGGGAAGATTTCTTGCTGAGCATTATGAGGCTGTTTTAATCAATTACTCTTTTGGCCTGTTTTTAATCTGCTGCACATAAGGAATATATATTCACATATCTCTGTGTGTGTCTGGCTATACACACTGCCCAAGGCTTTCTGATTTCAAAGGTCTGCATTATAAGTTCTAGTATAATACTGTGATTTGTATTATTTCTGTAGGTTTTATAAGGGAGAGTAATTTAGTTGATCTTTTAAAAAAATGTACAGGAAAAATAAATAGTTATTTTTTCCAGATAGTCATCAATAGTGAGGATACTCACTGGGTCTTAGATGTTATGGGTTTAAAACATAGAAACCAGAGCTGAGTCCAAATTAAAATTTAAATATGAACCTTTTATTACCGGGCCTGGTACCGCTTGACCATACTCACGTAGGAGTAGACAAATGGCCAGGAGCCTTAGAAACACAGAGGTTTTAAAGGTAGAAAGTGCATCCTGTTTGGCAAACAAATTTGTCACTTAACATAGAATACTACGTTTAGGGACAGTGTAACCATTACTCAGCATACACTTCTTCTAGGAGCATTGTTTCTTGGGAACTCCCAGTCTATTGATTTATCAATGATACACCAAGCCTCCTTGTGGTCTCACAAGGAAGCAGAGTCACAGGAAGTTGAGCAGAGTAATTTTTTACGTTTAGTTTTACATTAACTCATCACATTACTTTTACATTAACCCTTTACATTAGATATTCCTATATATTTGATGGACCTTGTGTCTAAGAAAGTAACAAGTAACTTCACTTTCAGGTAATTATTTTCTGTATTTTCCCCCTCTCTTTACAAAAAGTACTTCTTTGTCCTAAATAATAAAACTTTTCCTTATGGAGCACATGTACTTATAATTCAAAGGTTAATTATAACAGTTTTTGCACACTGTGGTTATGCATGATTAGGAATAACTCTCCACCTAGGATACAGCATCTTCTGTGAGCTCGCTTCCTCTTCCTCCTCTGGTCCTGCGACTCCGTGGGGTCTGCAGTCAGAGGCTTGCCAGCACTTAGCCTCCTGACACCGGTCCTCCATCAGGTTGCTTAGGAGGCGCAGCTGTTCGGGCCTGCGCAGACAGCTCCAGCCGCTCTGTCCTGCAGCTTGAAGCTTTCTGTGTGGGAAGGCCCAGATGTGTTCGCTTTGTATTTCCATATTAAGAGCGACTTTGACTTGTTAATGTTTTCCATTTACCACCCTGGGAACACCTGCACAGCTGTGGCTCACTTTTGAGTTCTGCCTTCCTTAATCTACTTATTTTGTATCCATTTCACTGATTTCTACTGTGTGCCTCATGTGTATGAGATATTCTGGAAAAACGGTACACTAAAAGGATGTCAGGGTTTTTTTCAGTACTGAAGTTGGAGCCACAGACCTGCGCAGCAAGCGACATCCCCCTGCGTTTTTCATTGTTTGTCTTGAGACAGGGTCTGGCGGAGTCACTGAGGTGCCCAGGCCAGGCTTGAGGGTGCAGCTCTCCAGCCACAGCTCCCCAGAGTGCAGCCCTGTGGAAGCATGCCCCGTGCCTCAGTAAGGCATGTGTTTTGATTATGAAGTATTTTATTTAATGTGTGGTGAGCTTTCCTAAGGCACTTAAAGATGTGATTCTAAGTGATATGGCTGCATCCAGGTGTCCTCCAGGATCCTGGTGAGGTCTCAGCTGTGGCTGGATCTAGGGCATGTGATCCTGGCATCAAGGGCCTGTGATTGCTGGGTGTGCTCACTCCGAGGACAGCCTGGGTATGGCTCTGTCTGTGGGCGCTGAGAAGGCCGGCCTGGGTGTGCTCACTCCGAGGACAGCCT
>PVKA01029229.1:0-28517 GCA_004027165.1 Ctenomys sociabilis | reverse complement strand
AAAAAAAGAAATTGTAATCATCAGACACACCTATATATACACACATATCTATAGATATATATCCGTATCTACATATATATATACATATATAGTTATAGATATATATCTGTATCTATCTATCTATCTATCTATCTATCTATATACATATCTGTATCTACATATATATATATATATATATATATACATATATATAGTTTGTTTCTATCTCACAATATATTTTTCCTTTTATATTGGACAGCATATTTGAAAAAATGTTATGTTTCCACTGATCTTCATTTTGACTCTGTCTTACTATGACTCATTTTAACAAGGATTTCACCCCAATAATATTATGATTGTAGTTTCCAGTATTTCATTTTGTCAACTAATTATGCAGTAAATAGCTTTTTGCACATATTTGTTTCACATTTTTAGAAGTGTAGTTTCAAGATAATTTACCATAAGGGCAATGTGCTGTTCTTATGAATTCTCCTAAGTTCAATTCTCCCGAAGTGGACGCATTGTGGTTTGGCTAGACATTTACTGCCTTCTCTCCTATAGTGATCACTCTACTTTGTTCTCTTACATAAACACTTTTTCAGAGATTTCCTTTTCAGGGTTTTACTTGAAAAGAACATTATTATTCTTTTAATGTCATTGTTGAGCTTTTTCAGGGTTTATCACTTTAGGAAAGTTTAATTTTTATTCCTGTCAGTAAATTTAATTGTCTGCTGCTGCATGTATAACATTTGCTTTTATTTCTGCAGCATTCAATCGTTGGTGCATTTTGGTTTCCTGTTTTCTTTTTACTTAGAAAACAATTTACTATTATAAAAAAAATCACAAATATTAACCAACAGTATCAACATATGATCTTTACCGTGCCTCTGTTTTTTTTAACCAGGGATTTGCACTTGCCAGGCAAGCGCTTATTCTACTGACCTATCTCCCCAGCCACACCCTTCTCTTCCTGTTAGCAGTTTATAATATAAGCACATTTTAATTTCAAAACCATTAAATTGTGCAGCATATTCAAGTTCTGTAGGTTTTCCTCTGAGTTTCTTCTCTTTTATTGAGGGACTTTTGTAGATCCCTTTCATTTAGAAAACTGTTGTTGTATTATTAGGGAGACTGACTCTTCCTCTGTTCGTAAATTGCTAAGGTGTTATTCCAAGTCACCATATGTCTCTCTTCCATCTGTGTGGTACAGATTTCTTCCTTTTACCCCATTCCATTTTTTGAAGCCTGGCAATTTGTTAACTAGGGAAGGCGTTCTAATTTTATCTGTTAGTAGCTCAAGATTTCTTTTAGAATGTGTCAAGTCAGAGTTTTTTCCACTTTTATTCTTTCATTACTTTCTCCTCACTCAATGTTAAAAGACATAAATGTATTAGTATTGTTTATTCACTACCATGGGATAAAGGTAACTCATGAAAATGTACCTGTTATGTGTGAAATTTATATTTTTAGCTATCGATTTCATTACTTAGATCAGCAAGAAATCAGGTTATAAAAGAAAATAGTAAATATGTGAGAATATCTAATTTAAAATAGAGATAATTAAATCAGAACATGATAGACATTTTCAAATATTTACAAATTAATCATATGTCTAATGTCTTTTAAATTATTCATATGCTCTATTTAAAATTTTAAAAAAAAATAAATAGAAGACAGGAAAAAATTCAGGTATATTGAAAGCAAGTGTTAATATTCAATTATTTGTCCAATCTTGAATAACAATATCTACTAATCTGAGCAACAGATTTAATAATAAAAATAGGTAATATAACAACCACTGTTAATTTGCTATTTTTGTTTTGAAAATCTGTAACATGTATTGTGTGTTATCTTGTTTCTATCTTTGTATCTGCTATTTGTTTTTACTCTATAAAACAAAATAAAATAAATTTTGAAGGGTTGGCCAGACAGCTCAGCAAATTGAAGTACCTGCTTAGGCAGATGCAGAAATTGGTGGTTAGATCCCTGGCGTGCCTTGCCAGCCTTGCCCCAGGGGCACACTGAGATGGTGGGCATGGTGGCATATGCCTGTAACCCCAACTCTTGGGTAACTGAAAACAGGACAATCACTACAAGTCTGATTTGTGTCGTGAGACCCTGTAGTCCTTGTAGACCCTGCACTGAATACAAAATAAATAAATTAATTAATAAATTTTAAGGATAGCACCAATTAAGCAAAAACCTTATTTCTTGCTTTTAAAAAAAGGAAAAAAAGCAAGCATGTAGTTTTTGTGTAATTCTAGCAAATAGACAGGGTGTAAGACTAATTTCTTTGTTTTTATAAATAGATTTTTTCCAATGTACTATCTAATGTTTGGGAAGAGGGGAGGTGTCACGTGATAAAAATAATCTTTTAAATATCAAAAGATTTTAGACCTATGGATTTCATTCTGATGCTAGGGTTTGAAGAGAAGCTAATGCATAAAACTGCTTCAAATAAATATTTCAACTGAACCTAATTCCAAAAATCAGATGAAATAAATCCATCTTATGATAAGGATCTATTAATGTTGGGTGAATATTGTTGAAACTATTCTCATAGAGCTAAGAATAAGCCAGTATTGTCCCTAATAAATGGATTCATGATGGTGAAATACTAGCAGTTTAGGAGCTAAGTAGCGAGTAACTTCAAGGAGAAAATGAATATCTCATTACAAGAAATTAAGACTATATTTGCAATCTTCTTATCAGCTTATTGTAATGGATAATATTGAGTTCTATTAGCCATGCACTAACCTGACACACTTATTTAAGAGTTAATTTGTCTATGCTTATCTGCCTGATCCCTTTCCATGTAATCAAAGAAAGGCCAGACATAAAATACCAACAGCACATCAGTTAGTTTCTTCTCATTGCTGAGACAAAATACCCAACACCCAAACTTAGGAGGGAAAGTATTCTTAGTTCACAGTTAGTGGAGTTTTGGATCCACACTATGCTAGCTCCATGACAGAGTGGCACATGGCAGAGCCTGGGGGTGGAAAAACAGCAAAGAGCCAAGGGAAGGACAGGTGCTGAGGCAGCTAGCAAGCCTCTCTCCCCTCAGTATATTGTACTTAGGCTGTCTGCTCCAGGACAGGTATAGCACTCATTAGCACTGGATCATGAGTTAGTCACAGACTCTAGAAGCCTTTCCCCAGTGCCTACATGAGGCTCTGGGGACCCAACTAGACACAAACCATAATAAACAGTTTGAATATTTTTATTACTAAATAGAAAACTAAAAACCGAGTCAAACACCTGAAATACATATCTACATGGAGGGTATCTGCAACACACCATCAGTTCTTAGAGAAAATGCACTCATATTCAATCTAAAAGAATGCAACCAGATAGTCAGTGATCATGCAGATGTAGCTCAGCTTAGCGAAGTACAGAGAGTGGGTTTTACCCCGCAGTTGACACATCTTTAACTGGAGCCTCACCATCAATATTAAGAAATTCAAGGGCAATATCCAATTGCCTATTTGAAGAATATATGTAAACTAAACCTAAGATTTAAATGAAGATCATATTAAAACACCCAACAGTTGGATAAAAAGTGGAGGTAAATTGTGACAACATCAAAAATAGAAATCTAGGAGCTCTTTGGCATAAGACTAGCTACGGGGTTAGGAAGTTCAGAGAAATTTTTTTCGTCATTTTGAGGCAGGATTTCACTATGCAGTTTAGGCTGGCCTAGAACTCATTTTTGTAGGCCAATATGGCCTTGAACTTACAGTCATCCCCCTCTTTCAACCTCCTGAGTGTTGGAATTACAGTCATGTTCCACCTTCTCTGGCCTCAGAGACAATTTTGATATTTTAGAGGCTTCTTTTGGCAGACATTCTGTATCCTACCGTATTCTCAGAGCAATTCTACAATTTCATAATTGGCTCCTTCTCTCCTCATTGTGTTTGCTGCAGAGGGTGCTTTGAAATGCACCTGTACGGTTCGATGTTTACCAAAATGGCAATTATGATGATGTACCGCTGGAATAAAATTTCACGCCATAGAAATTAAAGAGTGAAAACAATGATCTGCTAAATACTATTATTTGTCAGGCATTCCATTCATTGAAATTGCAATTAATTTCTCCTTTCCATCATCAGCGTAACTGAAACAAAGAGTAGCAATCTTACATCTGGTTGTATGTTTGAAAAGGGAGCTCTTCTTTCTTTCACAAGGCTCTTTTAAGTATTGTTTGTATTGTTAGATGGCATACTTAAAATTCCCCGGTGTTTGGTGTTTTATATTTATTGTGATTTAGGCTTTCAGGAATTTGCAATCAAACGATTTAAGCATTGTTTAATTTAAAGTATCTTAAAACATCCTCTTTTGCAGTTACTTTGGAGTGCCTGCATCATTACATCTTCAACAATTATGCCAGTAATTGATAGCATTCACTGTACATTTAAATGAAACAATAGCTTTTCTTTTTATAAGAATACGGAGTTTTCAAGGATTCCCATTCACCTCATTCTCTCAGTGGCAACCTGACTTTTCAAAGATTAAGCCATTGTGTGACAAAAGTCTTTTGTTTTTCTTGTGTTATTTTCCTCACCGACCTCTGATTTTTCCTTCATTCTCCCCTCCTTTGTTACCTTCCAGGTAACACCATTAGTGTTGATACAAAGACCAATGCATCTTTTACCCTTTTCAAGCTCTGGATGTTCATGGTGACATTGGCTCCCTGTTTCCTCTTACCATTTAGCAAGAAGACAACTGATTTTCTTCACTTTGCTTGAGTTGACATCGTCCAAATATCTCACATGGTTCCTTTAAGCAACGGAAATTTATGTTTTCATTTTCAGATGCTACAAAGATGAGATCAGTGTCTTGGTAGATTTGGCTTCTGCCCTTACTTTGGCTTGTACATGACAGTCTTTGGTATGTATTTTCACCCACTATTGCCTCTGTGGAAGTTTGTGTCCTAATTTATCCCTCTTCAAGAATAACAGTTGTATCTCATTAGGGTCCATCATTGTTATTTCATTTCAAATTCTTCCTTTCTTTAGAAATTCTGTCGCCAAACGCAGTCACATTCTGAGATCTTGAGTATAAAGACTTCAACACATGGGGTTTAAGGTGACATAAATCAGCCAGTAAAGGGAACACTGTCCAAATGCCTTGATACCATTTCTCTTCATCCTTAGGTTTAATTAATATTATCCTTTGCCTTCAGCAGATCCTAGATATCTTTTTATTCTTCTTCTTATTTTTGTTGAAGAACAAATAGCAATGAGACAGTTTCAAGACAAATTAACAGGACAGATTCAATAAATTAATACACTGCAAAATATTTTTGTAATGTTTTGGTGTTGTACAAGGTGCATACATGATACTTGCAGGCAGTATTATAGCAGATGTCTCTAATCAGTGAATGAAGAGAGTGTAGCCATTTACTTACATTAATTTTTATAGCTGAATTATATCTCAGATTCAACAATTAATACTTTATACCTTATTATCTCCCTAGTGGTTGTCCATAGTACTAGAAGCAAACATAATATCTTGTCCAACCACTATTAGTGCAAATCTTGCTTCTCATAGAATTATGCAGAAGCATGGCATATTTATCCTAACTGTACTGTTTATACACACACATCATGATTCTTCCTTTGTATACCCCCTTTTTTTCTAGACCTTCCAAAGACGAGCACTCCATTGTCATTAAACAAATTTAGGTGCCTGAACTCGGTGACACAATCCAACATAGTCCAGCATTCCACAATAATAGTGAGCTATATGAAGAAGTGGTTGACTATAGCCATTTACAGCTCAACTTATTATTATGGTCCCACATTATATACCTCATTTTTATACTTTTCTGCTGGATGGTTAAGACTGAGATAGATCAAGATGTATACAGCAAAAGATGAAGCTTTTGTTTATGATGAGGTCAGTGAAGTCCCCTCAGGGTTTATCTTGTAGTCCTGTACCTTACTCTGTAGATCCTTTGTCTGTGTCATCCATGAGGATGAGTCACAGCCAATGCTTGACCAGTTTGTTCTCTGTGATAGCCTGAGAGAAAGTTTTCTCTCCATGTGACTCTCTCCAGGCACACTATACATCATCAATCTCTTTCCTCTCTGGCTCCATGATCTCCTTGATCAGAAAATTTGGGGCACAACTGAGTTTTATGATGTTACAGTACAGGTTCTCCTATGTCCTGAGTCTTCACTGACCTTGAAAGGCTAGGGCCAAAATGTTGGCTGACCTTGTGGCTCCTTTGTTTCTCGAATTTTGATCTATGAACTTAAGTTGTTAACCATCCAGAAGAAAAGCTGCTTAGTACCCTGTAGCATATGCCGTTCAGTTTGTCCTAACTATCTGACTCAATTGTCTTTAGTTCCTGTACATTTCTATTTGTATTTCTTCTTTTGACTTCTTATACTAGGGAAACTATATGATATTTGCACATGTGTGTCTGGTTTATTTCACTTATGAGTATATGTTCAAGTGGCATTTACTTCAATATAAATGCTTCAAGTTTATTATTCTTTATAGCTGAGAAATACTCCATTATATAGAAATACCACATCTTTTTCAAACATCCCTCATGTGACGGACATCTTGGTTGTTTCCAAAATTTTGCTATCACAAATTGTGCTGCTATAAACATAGGTACACATATATCACTATGATATAATGTTTTCAGTACTAGATATCTTGCTTTCATGATTATTCAAGTGTAATCAGTAGAGGAGAGTATATAAAGCCAAATTTTCATCAGCTGTTAGTATACATGAGCCCCAACATACATAGTATCAATATATAGATGCAGATACATATCAAGAACTAATAAGTAGATTGCATTTGCAAGGTCATTTTCAATCTAATGAAGGTACAAATCCACATGATAGTGTTCTCACTGAAGAGAACTTACAGCCATTTGAGAAGGAGACAGACCCTAAAGCAATTAACCAATTTGCCCAAAGCATGAAATTTTGGTGAGAGAAAGTGTGTCCATTTTTTCAGTATTTCTGGTTAAAATCTGAAAGATGAAGAGGAGACAGTGATAGAACATGATGGTAAAGAAAGGCCCTTAAACAGAGCACACCAAGAGATGTGGTCTTCATGCATGAGAGGATGGGGTGTGTAAAGAACAGAGGGTAAGTCACCGTGGCTGAAGCACATGAAAAGTAACAGTGGAAAAGGTGACAGTAGTGAGGGAGCTGTCAGCCCTCAATCTTGCAGTTCTTCACAAGCCTTAACGAGGATGCTACATCCTGCTCAGAGCCTCTGCACTTGGATTCAGACACACAGCCTTCAACATCTGCCTAGGCTGATATTTAGAATGGCTTTTCCCAGGTTTTCTTTAAGGAATTCATCATCGAAAAGCATTCTGCAGCAAAATCGTATTTGGTAACTCCTTTCCTATGGTTGACCAAAATCATGTTTCTGAATTGAATATCATCAATACAAGTAGCTTTTATAGCTAAACATTAAATTGTAACTGTCTGTGGCTATTGGCATGTTCTGAATAACTGTCAAAAGCCATTTCATAAATGAAAGGAATAATGTCAATGCTTACTAATTTCCTGCAATGTCTTAGGCAAATTACTATAAACTCTGAATTTAAGGTTGAGTATGAGATAACTCTTCTCTCACTGAGTTTATCTGTGAGCAGATGAGCATACATGACAAGAACAAAAATTATCTTAATGTATGATGTGATATAAATTTTATTCCCACATATATTTTTCTAAATTTCTAAGAGGTTCTGAATGGTAGTCAAAGAAAGATATCTATGTATTCTTGAGAAAAACTATTGTTAATTAGCCAAATAAAGAAGAGAAGGAAAGTTCAGGATGGAGCTATAAAGAGCCATTTAATGTATCTGAAGTTTTGTTTTGTTTTGTTTCTTTGTTTTGGTGGAACCGGGGATTGAATTCAGGCCCTTGTGCTTGCCAGGCAAGTGCTAATTCTACTGTGCTAACTCTTCAGCCCCTGAATCTGAGTTTCCTATGTAGTTCTTTCTATAATAAAGGTATCAGATTTCAGATATCACATTTCACTGAATGCCATTAAGTCTTTTTATTTAATCTAGTTAAAAATTATTGCATAGATCTCCATAATTTATCACATAATTTAAGTCCAATTTCATTATTAAATTTATTAAATTATTTATTACATCTGACACCACAGAGCAAAACCACAATCTTCTGCCTCTGGCCCCCAAGTATTAATATCTGTCTCTATGTAAAATGAATTTAGCCTCTTTTTAAGAGTTGCCAAAGTTTAAACATTGTTGAAAACTCCAACTACTAATGTTTCTCTGAGACTCAAGTCAAACTTTTAGCTGTGATTGTTTGTGAAAATAAAAAAAGAAAGTTAAACATTTTAGTGTACAATGGCACAGAGAAAAGAGGACAATTCCAAAAGGGAGAAACGGGAGTTCTAAAAGAATTTTGTGAAAGCACGGCTGAAACCCAACAGAGAAAACACCACATCTATAATTTTTTTTCTCCATTTATGTATTTGGTACAGGGTCTCACTAAGGCAGTTAGGACACATAGTGATCCTCCTGTGTCAGCCTCCCCAGCACTGGGATGACAGCCATTCGCCAACATGCCTGGACTCAATCACAGGCTCAGCGTGCCTCAGGGTTGGGGTCAGAGCAGCATAAGGGACCAAGATTTGAACTCTAATCCTTATAATTGTCAAAGCAGATTCTTAATCCATTGAGCTGTCTCACTGGCACCAAACCTGAAACTTAATAACACCAAACTGTGGCAAGATGTGAGCTCCAAAATGGTTGGGCAGCTCCAAGCCTATAACATTGGTCATTGTACCTCTGTCTTGGCTGGCTCTGATGACTGATTATAGCTTTCCTCACATTTTCCATGTTACTGACCTTTTCATACTACTGGGATTCCTCTGGGTTTTTAGCTTTACTCTCATAGTTTTTCACACCATCTTCTGAAGGGCCATTGACCTTACCTCTAAGACTCCCTTCTGCAGTCTGGGTAAGTTTTTCCTTTGCCCCACAATTCTTACATTCCATGTACTGGTAAAACCAGAAGCACATGATGATCCTGCAAGGGCAACAGAAAGAGCGGAAGAATATGCAGGATTTAAATGCAGATTTCTTTACATTGATGGTCATGATTGAGATCATTTCCAGAGGATCAGGCCCTGTTCTCTGGTGGTCTACAGCTTTCATGTGTGGGCACAGGCAGGTACAAAGGTGAAACAGAACATCCTGGTAGTTTTTCTGATGGATAGCAAGGTGAGATCATAGGGTACAAGGGTACATTGATTATCATCAGTTCATGAAGCTTGGTACAACGGTTCCATCAGGCATCCCATATTTTGAGTCAATGGTTACAAGGGTCAAGAGAGTCATTATGAAGTGATGAAACAGTTACAGACATTTGCAGTTTCTAAAGAACAAAATTTTAAAAAGAAAAATTTTTGTCCAGTTTTTCCCTTTCAGTGTTATGTTCTGATGCCAGGTCAAACAGTAGTCAGTAGCCAGCTTCCCTTGGATCGTGGTTGCTGTGGTTACCTTTGAGTGACCTGGTAGTGATATGCAGAAAACTGAAAGCAAGGAACCAGTTCAACCAAGGCTTCCAATTGTGACCAAGCTGCCTTGGGTGACTTTTCTCAACACAGGCATTCAACTTTTGATCCTGCCAATGGCTGATTCCCACAGATTCCCAATGTACGCTGATATTACTTTTTCTATTATCCTGATGTAAAGTAATCGGCTTCTTTTATAGTTAATCTTTTCAGCAAGTAGCTGTCCAAGATAATCAAGTTTGCATGTTTTTCTTTTCTGGCCAAACTTCACATTCATGTGCTCTATCTTTTCCTTATGATTTTCAGCATAAACCTGGCTAAAATTCATCCACTGTACTCATGCCACAAACTGAATATTGGGCCTCCTTTAAAATTTAGGGCAATTTTTCCATCTAAATAACTTAAGTCATAATAGACTGAGTAAAATAAGGATGAAAATAAATGATGATAGATACAAATAAATAACTCATGACAAATTTTTTAGAGACACAAGGCCTTTATTTGTTATAGTGTGTTTTTTTTCTGGAAAAGTAAATAAGGATCCACGTGTACTCCTACATTTGTAGGAAAAAGTTAATTTTTCTTCTCTCTGAAAGTAAAGTTTTTCCTCACAAGATAACATGATATTTTACTGAACTACATTTTCCTTAACTACTGGGAATATTAATAGTCAGTAAGTACACACATTAAGTCTAATAACAGAATCCTGATTTCAGTGGATTTTATTGGTCCTAAATCTAATCAGTTCTTTCTTCCTGTATCTAAAGAATATCTGTCTGGAACATGATACAGATTTGAACATCAGATGGCTCAAGTTTAACAGTGGGTGTAACCCTAGTTGCAGAGTTACAATCATGGGCTAGAATTATAATTTCTGTTTCTCAGGTTGTAACTGTGAATCGTTTTGGCAAATCTAAAATCGTTCCATTGGTTCTTTTTCTTTTACTTTAGGAAGATAAGAATGATTTCTTAAAGTTAAATACAGTTGATGGTTAATGCAGTTAGTACTCATGGACCTTTTCATCTAACTGATTTCCTAACTATGGAAAAAAAATACAGAGAAGCACAAGATATATATATTTTTTACTTTTATTTATTCTTTTGCTACTTCTATCCATTTCCCTTTCCAAGCCCTACTCTATTGGTTTTTTAAATTGAGCTATCTTTAGAATCCAAATATAAGAAATACATTTTTATGAGAGGCATTGGAAATCACTTGAAATTTTATGTTAAATTAGATGGGTTGAGTACTCTGGCAAGCACTTTATTTGGATATATATGAAGGAAGTGTTTTCCTAATAAGGAAGTGTTTCTATATCAATTGTAACATTATAACTTCTCCCCCACCCCTTTAGGAGAGAGCTGATGACATATGAACATACCTAAGATCCCCCTTCTCAAAGTCCATTATCTTTTTCTTACTGCTTGTGAATTATGATCATAATGGCTTTCTCACTGCACTTAATGAATGATTTTCCATGTTCTACCTGCTTCTGTCCAATTCATTATAAAGAGAGAAATTGTTTTAGGACAGCCGTAGATACACATGCAGCGATTCTCCATTAGTAGAGACTGGTGGTGTGAAGTACTCTAGTTAAAGAATATTACGCCCATCAGCCAAAGGGCACCACTCAACCTAATGGAATCTTCGTTTCCTGTAATCACTATTTTACCCTTTGCATAGAAGCAAAGGACAAAGTACCAGAGACTATTTCAGTAAAAGGGGAAAAACATCCAGAAAAATACTTATTAAAAAAATGAAAAGACTACTTCAAGATATAAGGGCTTGCAAAAGTTAAATGTTTTGTTATCCTTCAATATATTCTCTTAATAGTACTCCTATAAATTTAAGATTATGATGCTTTCCTAATTCATCTTTAGAGCAATAATTTGCTAGCCAGGTATGGCAGTGCATGCCTGTAATCCCATCACCTGAAATGCAGAGTCAGGAGGATCAGTGCCAGTTCAAGCCAGACTGAGCTACAGAGAGAGTTTAAAATCAGCCTACGCTGCAGAATGAGATCTTGTCTCAAAAAAAAAAAAAAAAAAAAAAAAAAAAAAAAAAAAAAAAAAAAAAAAAAAAAAAAAAAAAAAAAAAAAAAAAAAAAAAAAAAAAAAAAAAAAAAAAAAAAAAAAAAAAAAAAACATATATTTGTTTTCTTCACACACGCATAGTTTTCTATAAGCAATTGGAAACAAGCTAGAATAAAATATAAGCATGCTTCGTTTTTTGTTTGTTGAAGAAATCAAAATTCAAACTGAGTCACCCTAAAGTGAATTTAAGGCTAAGGGTAATACCATGCACCTCTAGTCCCAGTGTTCAGGAAGTTGAAGCTAGAGGATTTGCAGGTCAGCCTGGGCCGCATAGTAACTTTAAAGCCTATCCTGGATTAGAGAGCAAGGCTTGGTGGAGCGGGAGGTGGTAGAGGTGGTAGGAAGAAACAATAAACTATTATCCCCTTAACCAATTCCATCTCAAATGTTAAGCTGTCATTCAAGCATTTTTCAGAAGTCATTCGAACTTTTCATTATTGTTCAACTGATTTTGTACTTATGTTCAAAATCAGCACTTACATTCAATTATAGATTGCAAGAAACTTGGAAGCACAGTATTGATTCACGTTCAGTTGGTATATCTCACAATCAAGACAGTTAAGTTTAAAAGTCCATTTAATGTACATGATATCAAGGTTTTACAGAACTTAAGCTTTTCTTGCATTATATTATAATTTTAGCACAATTAAAATTTTACTTGCATTTCTAAGGCTTTTATTTGGTCTTTCACATAAATTGAGACTTGTATTGCAATTTCTATGAAAATGTTGGTTCTAGCATTATTTTTTATTAAAAATTAATTTAAGAATAGCATTCAGTTATTGTTTTACTGAAGCAATTTTTTATCATTGCAGCTTTCTTTTTTTTTGTGGAACCAAAGATTGAACTGAGGCCCTCACACTTGCCAGGGAAGCACTTACCCTACTGAGCTATCTCCCTGGCCCCCATTGCAACTTTCTTAAGCAGACTTTATCATGAAATGGTACCAGTGAATTTTCTAAGGGGTTTTGTTGGAGTAATTTTGCTTTGCTTTGGATTTTTGAGAAAATAGCCATTATTTGTCATGGAGTCTTCACAGGGTAGAAATATATCCCAAGTATGTGTCTGTTTTTTAGCCTTTTTTAATTTTGTTTTTCCCCAGGTATTTGGCAATAGAGTAGTTCTAAGATGATAAAAACGATGTAAATCAACTCAGCAGAGGGATAGATCATAAAGGTCAGTCAGTGTGGAATCTAACTAATGAAATGAAGAAGAAAATCCTGAGAAATTTTGAACTACTTCTTTGGTTCTGCAATGGTCATGCCTCAATTGTGACCTTAGCATTTTGCCTCAAACTTCCAAGGTTACCTATATGTACAGTTGTCAAGTGCCAGCCCTTTTGTATGTGCATGATCATAATTGCATATGTAGCAGCTCATTATCTGAAGGTAACATCCTGAAGGTTGAGGCTCAGTTGCTAGAAATTCCAATCAATGACTCAATGTCATACGGCCACCTATCAACTCAAGCAGATTAGATGACTGGAAATCTCTGTTCAAGACAGAAATATTTCACTCATATCTTTTGAAGTGGTCAGGGATTTGAAGATAGAAAACTCACTTGAACATTGCAAATAGAATCTAGATATTTGCTCCTTTAAAAATAATTTCTCTTGTGCTGACTAAATAGCTCAGCAGATTAAAGCACCTGCAAGCAGGTGAAGGAGCTGGGGGTTCAATACGTGGGTCTGCTGTGCTGAGCACCCCCCCCGCGGGTGCACTGAGACTATGATTGAGACTGGGCGTGGTGGTGCACACCTGTAATGCCAGCCCTTGGGAGGCTGGAAACAGGAGAATCATTATGAATTCAATCTAGTAGTGAGAACCCTGAACACTCTGTAGACCCTTCCCTAAAAATGCAGAAAAAAAATAAGTCATTTCTCTAACTCCAATTGTTGGCACTTCTATTACTTTTTTTTTTAATCTCTTATTTATTTATTTATTTATTTACTTACTTACTTACTTATTTGTTTACTACAAGGGTCTCACTACGCAGCTCAGAGTCATAATGATCCTTCCGTTTCATCCTCCCCAGCACGTTGATTACAGGAGTGCACCACCATGCCCTATTTCAGGGAATGTCTTGCCCACGGTTCCAGAGCCTGCATGTTCTCCAGTACTTGGAATCAACCCTGAGTCCTTGAGCTTGCTAGGCGGGTACTTAGATGCCTAAGCTATCTCTCCAGCCCTTGCACATAACTTATTATAATTATTGGTTGATTGGAGTTTGAAAAAATGATGGAAAATGTGTTTATTGAATGGAGATTGTAAATAAGCATATATCTTCTAAAGATGTTTCACTTATCAAATTTTTTTGCCAAATATTAAAATTACTAGTATGAAAGTCAGAGGATTATGAAAGTAGCCTCAGAAAAATTGCCATGAATTTTGTGGAAGAAGTAGTTTTGTACTTCTAGTGAGTATAGAAAGAGGGATAAATTTGTTTTCTTTCCCTCTGAAAACTTTGAGGTAAATTGAATTAGAAGGAACTTCCTGGCATATATCATAACACATGACTGCTCATACATAAATTTTGAATTCATAATCTTTGGTTCACTCTTGAGTCTCCTTAAATTTTAATTCTTAGTTAACTAAATTTAAACATGATATGCTTTGTGGTGTGATCAATGATTAGCTGACTTATCATTTCAGATAGCAGCTCAATTCAGAGAAAAGCTACTCTCATAAAAGATAATTTCAGGGCCAGCAGTATAGCTCAGTGGACTAAACACTTCCTTAGATAAGCACAGGGGCTAGGGCTCAATCCCAGGCACTGCATGCCACACTGGCCCTGCCCACAAGCCTTGCTGAGTTGATGATGGAGTCTGGGCTTGGTGGAGGGGCTGGGGAGATGGCTCAGTGGAATAAGTGCTTGCCTGGGCTTGGTGGAACATGCCTGTAATCCCTTCATTAAGGAGGTAGAAATCAGGAGGATCAGTATGAGTCTGAGCTGTGTAGTGGGACCCTGCATGAACACACACAAAAAAACTCAAAGAAAAACAAAACAAAAAAAAAATTGGATAATTGGACTTTCCGGAGGAATGTGTTTGGGGTCAAGCATGTGCTTACATATATTGATCATACAGTATAACAATAATCTATGTTCACATCCCTGAAGGAGTTGTTATAATTGTGTGGAAACAAGGCATGTCACAATTATTTTCTGTTTGTAAATACATGAAAATTTATTTAAATTACACATAGAATGCCAATTTTTCAGCTAAGAATAGGGATATGTTTTATGCTTTCATTAATTAAGAGAATGAGATATCATATATAAAAATTTTCATGGACTCATGACTTTGACACCAGATAAGTAATAAAACAATGAAGCTTATTCCCTTTTAGCTTTAGCTTATCCCTGTTCTCTCTCTCTCTCTCTCTCTCTCTCTCTCTCTCTCTCTCTCTCTCTCTCTCTCTCTCCTTAGTTCCATGGCATGAGGTTCATTCATTAATTCTTGGAGTTGAACTATTCTTTCAGCTGTTTCTTGTAGCCTTGTGTATTCTAAACTGTAGTCCCTGTTTTCTGGCATATTCAAATAGCTGAGGAAATTTTTGTTCTTTCTCACAACTGCAGATTCAAAAGCAGATAGAGACTGATTTCTTAAGGGATATTTATGAGACAGGTTACCCAAGGCTTAGGGCCTGATAGATAAATGTGTTTGATATTATATTTCACTTAGACATTTAGAGAGGAAGGTGACAGGAAGCACTCCATGCAGGTCTTCTGATGTTGATGATGAGTTACCAAATAAAATGTTTGCTTCATTAAAATAGGCCCATTCAACAATGATCACACTATTTCAGTAGAAATCCAAAGACTATGATTCTTTATAACTAATTAGACTTATATTAAAAATAGATTATCATATTTTGGTAGAATCCTTTGTGTCTCCTATGTAGAGTATCATGTCATTGGTCAATAGTGATTAATTTGATTTCTTTCTTACATGTATCTCTTTTGTTTGGTTTTCTATGTCAATGTCTTGGCTTTCAGATTCAAGGAAGGTGCTTCTATGTTCATTAAAGAAATTGGTCTGTACTTTTCTTTTTTTAAGTGTAATTAGTAGAGGGTCTTACTACTTAGATCTGACTTGCAGTAATCCTCCTGTTTTCAGCCTCCCAGTGCTGGGATTCCAAGCATGAACCCCCATGCCCCGCCTAATCAGCACCTCAGCATGCCCAGGGGCAGGTCCTATACTGCACGCGGGGATCAAACCCTGATCCTAAGGAGGGTCTAAGCACCTAAACAGGCACTTTAGTCTGCTGAGCGATCTGGTCAGCCCTATTTTTCTTTTTCACTTGGGTGTTTGGATTTGGGATCATAGTGATTCTAGCTCCTACACATGAGTTTAGAAGCTCCACTTACCTTTTAGTTTTGTAGAAGGGTTTGGAGAGTTTTGGTGATATAATATTGTTAAAAGTTTTGCAGACTACAGCAGTGAATCTGTCAGGTGGTAGACTTTTTAAATTTGTTTTTTTTTTTTTTTTAATTACTGCTTCAATTTTGTTGCTTGTTGGACAGCTCAAAAATTTTATATCTCTTTGGCTTAGTTTTGGTAATTCATGGATTAGCTTTAGTGTCTAGAAATCAATCCATTTCTTCAAGTTTTTCCAATTTTCTGGAACACATTCTTTGTAGTAGTTACTACTATCTTCCAGATTTGTATGGTTATCGGTTCTGGTTTTATATTTCACTGCTGATTTCATTCCTATGAGTCCTCCTCTGTTGGAAAGTTTATCTATTTTTATTGAGACTTTCAAAATATCAGCTCTTTGATTTGTTGATTCTTCATAACAACAACAATGAAAAAGGGGGACAGGAGATTAAGTTATGGAGAGAAGGAGATGAGTTGGGGTATGGAAAGGAGAATAACAAAGACTCAAATATATATATGATTTGTTCATTTAAGTTTCAGCTTAATCATTCTTATGATTTGCATAAGAATGATTGCATACCTAAGAGGAATGCAAACTTCATATACAGCAAGCATACTCATAATCAAGAGATAATCAGGTCTTATAGGTTGTTTTGCCATTTACTACTGAGTAGCAACCTTATTCCATAAAGAAGAAACAGAGACTCAGAGAGATTTCAATGGATTTTGTCCAATCTCATATGAATAGGAGATCTGAAACGCAAATCAAAATAAGCTTACAATGCTTATTTCACATTCTCTAGAGATTGTTATGAAAGTGCCACAAAAGAGGTGGTTTATAAGATACAGAGATATGTTTCTCCTCATACTAGAGCCAGGGAAAGCAGAGACAACGGCATCTATTGTTTCTTTCATTGGGGAAAGCCTGCTTTCTGCTTACCAGGGCACATCATCTGTTTGTGTATTCTCATGATGGGAAGGACAGGGGTGCTCTCTGGGGACTCTTATCAGGCAAGTTACCTCACTATGGGAGTACATCCCTTTGTTGTTTCAACGATGCTGAGGAATATAAAGCTGTCCATGTAGATTAAAATTAAGCTTTGCCTAGAGCTGATCATTTAAATTTCAGCTCAGTCATGCTCATGATTTTGAAAAAGACACAGTTAATGTCACTGCATCTCAGCTATCTTTGTTAGAAGCTAAGGTACATTAAATATTAAATGACAAAATCAAAGTAAAGCATTGAGATATTGTGGTGTATTGCCAACCTGTGGTCAGCTTGATATACACAGCTGAACTGAACTAGTGAGGTGCTGGGTGTAGGAGGCCCACCTGGGTATTGTCAGCAGCAGAAGAGGCAGAACAAGAGATGTCTAGAGAATCTGTTACTAGGAACAGCTAGAAGCTGCTGGTTCTCTTGCAATATTCTGCTGGAGAATCTGGTCATGCTGGCTTTCTTGGTGAACTTCGTTGTTCTCCACAGGTGAGGAGCCTGGGACATTGTTGTTGCTGAGAATGGCTATGGTTCACTTTGGAGAGCTCTGGTCCTCATGTTGAGCATCACTTTCTGGCTCTGGAGGGGAAGTTCGTGCACAGCTCAGCTTCCTGGACAAGTTTTTCATGTTGGCTTTTCTTTGGAAACTTGATTTTCCTCCTCATCAGAGGAGCTTTGGTCCTCACTGTCATTGAGGATGGCTGTGGTACTTTTCTTGGGAGTTCTGCTTCTTATCTTCAGCATGCTTCTTGGCTCTGATTCACATCTCTTAGCATACACCCTTCAGCCGGCAGACTCAGACTTCCTAACGCTTCCACTACTGACCTTTGGGACTTTCCAACACAGATCTGTGAGGCAAGCCTGCGTGAGACATTGCTGTGGGCTTAGGCCTCCAGACGGACTTATGGGTGGCATTTTATGAGCTCTAGTTTTCTCACTGGATTCGTGCAGCACATTAAGATCCTGGTCCTCAGCTGGAGTCTTTGATCTTTAGTATGTGAACAGGTAGTTTTATAAAATGCATCTTGTATTATACTGTTCCCAGTGCAAAACCTCAAACTACAACAGATATATTGATATTTTTAATGTAATTCCAGTAATTTAAAGGATCCTTCTGATTCTTTTTTTTCCCCACAGAACCACGGATTGAACTCATGCCCTTGTGCTTGCCAGGGAAGCTCTTTTTTTACTGACCCATCTCTCCAGCCCCTCCTTTAGATTTCTGTTATGAACCTATCCTCTGTATTCTCTGTCCTCTTGCAACATATTGGTGATGGGATTTCACTTTTGAGTTTTGAGGACACAAATAAATGGATCATAGTAGTATTTCTATTTAAGATTTAAGGAGTCAGTAAGGACCATAAAATTTCCACTGGACAGATCCTTCTTCATTTTTACTGGCTTTATATCCACAGAAAAATCAGTTTAAATTTTGTTTTAAGTTCTCAGTTCTTCGAAGTCCTGTATTATTTGCTGAACTATCAAAATCATTTTTCTTTTTTAAAAATTCAGTTCAAATACTGTTTATCCCTGAATGATATATGAATGTGTAGCAACTGAATCACATTGCCAAGATTCACAGGATGAACATTTTTCCTTCATACTTTGATCTTCTCTGAAGAACATTTGACAAATAGAAGTAGAAAAGAAATAATAGTTGAGAATGCTTGGTCTTCAGATTGCATGTTTTTGATTATATAAATCTTCACAAGAAGAAATTCTGTGTTTCATTTGCTGTAATTCTGAAGCAATTAAATTAAAAATCAGTATGTAGGGGCTATAATTAAGATTTATTTGTATTTTCACTTATTCATTTATCATATTAACAGATATATATTCTGATAATGCTAGATTGATATCTTCTCTGTTGTCAAGTTTATTAATGCTGAAAGGCTTTTAGAAGTGAGAGATCCACTGAATGCAAATGCATTAAAATTTAGTTAGAAAATGACTTACTTAGTGGATTTGTACACAGCACAGATATCATAACATTATCCAAAATAAAATGCCATAGATAAGGGATCAACATGCATGCTATGGAGAATTGCTCTTATTTTGCCCACAACAGAGGTCCCTTATCATTCAATTTTCATGTTCACATCTGTATAACTTAATTTTCAACCACCATTAAGTGGAATGAAAATGTGAGTTACATTATATTACTTTATATTTGTCCATTTATAATCTGCTGAAACTGGATTTCTGAACCTCGGTACTGCTGAAATACCAGTCAAAATAAGTCCTTGCGGTGGCGAAATGTCCTGTGTGTTCTTCAATACTGAGCAGTGTTCCCGGCCTCCTCTCAGACACCAGGACAGATTTTCCTCTTTCAATCCTGAGAGCCAGATATCTGCACAGTGTCGAATGTCCCCTGAAGATGAAGGGCATGAGAGGGGTGTTGTCAGCTGGCTCAGAACCAGAGCATGATATGCTTACAAGATAGCGAGTTTAAAAGAATTCAATTCTTTGTTCTAGCCACAAAACCTCACACAGATCTATCCGCATTTATTTTTTTCAAATACTATATTCTATAATCCTCTCCCATGCTTACTATCTTCTATACTGTTTTCTTTCTTTCTTTCTTTCTTTCTTTCTTTCTTTCTTTCTTTCTTTCTTTCTTTCTTTCTTTCTTTCTTTCTTTCTTTCGAGACAAGCTCTCACTATATACCTCAGGCTGGCCTTGAACTCACAGTGATTTTTCTGTCTCTTCCAGGATTACAGGCATACACCATCGCACCCTGTATTTCTCATCTTCCAAAAGTCCAAATTTATTCATAGCTCAATAGCCATTGATTGATTACTCTTTTGATCTAAGCCACTCTTGATATCTGTGATGTGTCTCATATTAGTTATTACCTGGCCTTCCTTGTGCACTAAAGTTAGAGTTGACATCTAGTGCTTTCTGAATTGTATTTTGCAGTTTATGTATTCCTTAAAAGTCTGCTCCTACTACAATTAAATGTACATAACAAGTATTTTGACTTACTGAACAGAGTTGTAAAGCATAGCTTTGTTCTAACAATGAAGTCTTAAAATTGCCAATGTACAGGTTTTAATATAATTTTCAGGTTTAAATCAAGTAAACTTTAACCATAAGCCTCAGTTATATTAGAGAAAATATAAGAGTGTGGAGCCATTTTATCAATTTATATCAACAACAGAAATTTTCTGCATATTCAATTATAATAGCCCATAATATAATTTAAATCAGTTTTATCCATTTGACTGACATGACAATAAATGAGTAAGACATGCATATGAAAGAGAATTAAGCATATGAGAAGAAAATACAAAAGCAAATGCATAGGTGAAAAGCTTTTGACCTCTCCAAGCCGAAGGGCTCCTCACTCCTTCATAAAAAGCTTTTTCTGTCTTCTTGGTCTCATTACAACATCAAAAAGGAGATATAAGTTAATAATTAAGATTTTACTCTGCATTTTGCTAAAAAGACTTGAGGGACAATTCTTAATTTTTTCATCCAGATATGGCTGGGATATTTCACAGTCTTGGTATAAGTGGGCCACTGAGATGTATTTCTCTACTGACTAACTGGGTAAAAAAAATTGCATTTAGGTGATGACTACATTGTGCCTAAATCTTCATTAATTTATGCCACAAATATTTACAGTTTATTGAGAATAATAAGGCACTGTTTCAAGCATGGAAATTCCAGAATTATGTGACTTTTTCTTATTCTGTGTTCATTATTAGGTATCATGAAAAAAACTGTTACATCAGTAGGCATCTACTTCCCTACCCAAAAAGGAGTAAGCAAAAATAGGTAAAATTAAGCTAACAAAGCTTCATTGCTTGGGTTTTCTTTTTCTCTAATTTGAAAGCATTCTACTCAGTCAGTGATAGCAATGATAAGGAAATTGAGAATCAGTGAAAGGAAACGTGTTCCCTGCATTGTGCGTGGTCAGGCAGTAGAATTCTCTGACACCAGTGGGGTCAAGTCAACTAATGGGGTTGGATATGAAAATGGAAAAGATAGCTTCATCTTCATCCATAGCACTTGTAGTTATTACTGTATTGATCAAAGAGTGGAGAAATTCATCTTTTGCTTCTCAGAATATTGATATGTTGATTGTCTACAAAGATAAATTTGGGATATGGTGATCTGTAGGATGTATATTTCTACGTAAAAGCAAGGAAGGGCTGATATATGAAACTGAATCTAGGGCCAGAAAAGCTAAAGATCAGATAACTAGACAGAATTTGTGTGGCAAATAGAGAGATTTCAACCCCTGCTGATGGTTTAAAATAAATCAAGTTATGAAAGTAAAACTGAATCGATAAATAAAACTTACAAAAAATATGTTTCATGTACAATAATACTAGGGATGGATAATAAAAGAGAGGGGATGGGGAAATAGCTTAGCAGTCTAAGCACCAACCTGGCGAGTGCTAAGATCAGAGTTTGATTCTTGACACCACATGCTGTTCTGGCCCAGGAGCACTGTGTGCACCATGCCGGCCTCGAAACCATCATAGAGGCACACGGCTGTAATCCCAGGACTTAGGGATGCTGAGGCATGAAGATCACCAGGAGTTTGAGCTATTGTGCAATCCTGTTTAAATAATTATAGCATAATGATACTAATAATAAGAGGAATGACATTTATTGAGCATTGATTATGTGCTAAACACAATTTGACTTCTGTCATTTATCTTAATTATTACACGATATTGATAGAGGAAATTATTAATTAAAAGCAAACAGTTAAAGGCTGTTATTATATACAGGTGCATAATTTAAAATTCCAAACAATGCATGAAATTGTTTCTTTTTATGTTCAAGATAAAATAAATGAAAGCAGGTGACACATAGAAACTTACAGGGTATTCTGATAACTAAGGTTATGTTTCAACCTCTAGAAATTATTTTTACAAAGAAAAAACTGAAGCGCATAACAGATAAGCAATTTAGGTGGGGATTGCCATTGTAAAACAGCAGGATGGAAGAACTTTTGCGCATCTCTGGAGTATGTTTTGGTGTAAAATGGCTGTGGCTTTCTTATCTTCTCTTAAGAAGCTGCCTGGGGCCATTACTTTACCATGAAGAGATTTAATTTGAACATTTCAAAAATGCACTTAATAGAAAAAGCTTTCATTGAAAAGGAAATAATCATTTGAAAATAAAATTTAATTTAAATATGATCTTGCAAACATTCTAATATTATTTGCTACAGAGGAGAATTCCACAAGATATATTGACATCACACCAGAACAGTTCATTCTAAAGCCTCAAAGCCTTTATTCAAAGTAGTCTGAGCATCAGGAAACAGAAGTTGAAAGAAACCCAAGTGTGTTGGGTGACAGGCAGTTCTGTAGCATTAAATGGGAGACTTATTTGAAAAGAAATATCAATAAATCATCTTTGCAATTTCAAGTTCACACCATAAATGGAAGCAAATTAGCGATACCTTCAAAGTAACTAGGATTTGTGGTTTTAAGCTGTCAAGTAGCTACTTCAGTTGTATTTATTTAGACAACATATATTTATTGAACTTCTCCATGGTGTTGCATATGCATTTTGGTCATCAGCTACTGTGTCCATGTTCATGGCTCGAGGTGCAAGATCTGAAGATGACAGAAGCAAACCATACAGGAGCATTACAGAAGGTGAGCATCTTACTTGGATTCATTCTATTAGAAAAAACAAAGCACAGCTCAAATTTGGTTATGGGGTAAAAGCTAGATTCTCGTTGTAAGACAGTATATTAAATGGAAAGATAAATTAGACAACTGTGAATAGCTAATATAATCTGTCATTGTTCTTTTTTGACTATAAGTATTCACTGGCCTTTTGTGAGAAAATTATACTCACACTAGACAAAGAAATTCAGGGTCTCATAATTGATTTCAGGAAGATTTTCATTTTTCTTTTTTCTTTCTTTCTTTCTTTCTTTCTTTCTTTCTTTCTTTCTTTCTTTCTTTCTTTCTTTCCTTCCTTCCTTCCTTGATACCTTCCTTCCTTCCTTCCTTCCTTCCTTCCTTCCTTCCTTCCTTCCTTCCTTCCTTTCTTTCTTTCTTTATTTCTTTCTTTCTTTCATCTTTTTTCCATGTCTCTTTTCTCTCTCTCTCTCTCTCTCTCTCTCTCTCTCTCTCTCTCTCTCTTTCTCTCTCTGTCTTTCTCTTTTTCTATTTTTCTGTTCTGAGATTTCAACTTAGGGGCTCACATATTGTAGGTAAGTTCTATACAACCCAGATGAATCCTAGTCTGATAATAGTTCCTTTTGATCAAGGAACCTTAATACTGAAAACACAAGTTATCCAAAACAATCACATTCATAGTTTTACTGTGAAACCAGTTTGGTGGCACACAGATACTGTCTCAGCACTTGGGAGGTGGAGGGCAACCTGGGCTACATGGTGAGTAGATCAGCCTGAACTGCAAATTGAGACCCTGTCTAACAATATTTTTTTTTTTTTTTTGCTGTGCTAGAATCAGTAGTCATACCTATTAGCCCTTGAATTTTAATTAACTAAAGAGAATTAAAAAATAGTGAAAAAATATTAGAAATGATACTGAGTTTTACTAAATAAAATGATAGTAATGCAACAATGGTTGTCATGTTGCATATTGTTGTCTTCAAACTCGTCATTGAAATTACCAGATAGAAGCATGCAAAACTGGACAAAAGATTAAAGAAAAGGAAAAATGTTAAGCATTAACTGTTCTTTTCATTAGATCAGTAAAAATCAGCAGTACAATTATTTAAGCTGTCCTTTAACTTAAATAAATATAATTTCCTACGAATTTCATATATATATATATATATATATATATATATGAAAAATATATATATATATCTTTTTCTCTATGGCACCAACATTCATTGGTGTTACTCATTTGTGAGAGCCTGGAAGAACATGTGCCCTTTTACTCTGTAACAGGAAATCTTCTCCCCTGTCACATAGTTGAATGTTCTTCAAAAAAAAAAAAATAAATAAAATAAAATTAAGCATGATTTCAGTCAGCTGGGTGCACCAGTAGTCACATTACTTTATTGATTTATAGGTTCTATTACACTATCATCCTCTAGGCTTGAAAAGGAGGAGCAGTGGAAAGAAAGGGAAGGGATAGACAGTTTGGTGACCACTGAAGTTTCTGCTAGGAAATGGCATATACCGCATTTACTCAATTTCCATTAAACAGAACAAATAATATAACCAACTAGGAAGGCATAAATATATATAATTCTTCTGATGGGGGTCAATATCCCTTAAAGGCAGAAAATAAATGTATGTATGAATAATATTTTTCAGTAATTGGACATTTTACTATATTCTGCATGTATTTTTTTTTTTTTGTGTGTGTGTGTGTGTGTGTGTGTGTGTAATCGGGGATCAAACTCAGGCCCTTGTGCTTGCCAAGGAAGCGCTTATTCCACTGAGCAATCTCCCCAGCCCCATGTAATAGTTTTGATAGCTCATGTGTGATTGTTACAAAGGTTATTTTTTAACGGAAGACAAATATAAAGATAAGTTAGTGAAATTGTCAGGATGACTTGTGAAGTCACCCTGATATGAAAATATTTTGTGAAAATGAATACTTAATTTTCTGTTTGTAATTTGAGTATAACAAACCAATGAGCCTCCAGAAGCTTGTGGCCAGGAAAATAATTCACATCCCAGTGATAACTCAGTTTACCAAACAACTCAGTTCATAAGCAAAAGCATTTTGGAAAATTTTGCTTCCTTTGGCAAACTCTGCCTGAGGTGACATGCACAGACATGACCAAGGCCACCTTCCCCACACAAACACAGATGCAGCCATCTTCCTCAATGTTGTAAAAGAAATTATGTCCATAAACAGGCATCACTGTAATTCATGTGTGCTTCAGCCTCTAGTTTGCCTCTAGGTAGTGAAGTGCAAAAATGAGGTATTTGACTGTCCCATGCAGCAACTGTTTAGCTGAAAGATGCTGTGAAACTCACTCAGCATGCTAATAACTTCTCAGGAAAGCCTGTGGTTGTACTATAGGAGAGGAAGTTGATGGGACAGTGGTCTAGACAAGAACCATGAGGGTCTTTCAGCCTACATAGTCACAGTCTCTGCTGATGGTTTCCATTGCAATTCTGCCCCAGTTCTGTCCAATTCCATACTTGTGTTTTGTTTCCCCGAAGCAAGGGAGTGAGAAACATCTGAGATAGTTTCCCACTCTGATCTTGTATAATCCTAGAGAGAAAAGATGGGAAATATCACTCTGACATGCTTCATTCTTCATTCTTCAGATCTGGATCTATCCATGTCTCCTACCTGCTCAGGCTGCTTGCTGTGTCCAGTAGTGCTGCATATAGGCAAATGGTGAGCTTTATTTCTTATGCAGAAACATGGGGAGGAAGTTGGTGTAGTGCCAGAGTGCATTGCTTCAGTTATTTTATACATTTTGGGGTCTAAAATGTAACCCTCTCCTACTACGGAGAGGAAGTAGACATCCATACTAATAAATTGGGCTCATGATAAGGGTCATGGAAACACCGTACAACTAAAATCATGAGATAGGCCGGGCATGGTGGCGCATGCCTGTAATCCCAGCACTCGGGAGGCTGAGGCAGGAGGATTGTCGTGAGTTTGAGACCAGCCTGAGCTACAAAGTGAGCTTAAGACCAGCCTGAACTGCATAGTGAGACCCTGTCTCAAAAAGACAAAAAAAAAAAAATAAATAAATAAATAAAATCATGAGATTAAAAGGGAACGGGATCCCTGGATCCTGGGAGAAAGAACTCTGACCTGAGGGACACTACATAGCTTGGACAGATGGTCCTAAACGGCGGTACTTTCAGTGCAGTGTGCTCTGTGAGCTCAGCCAAGTCAGGGCTCTTAATCTCTTTTGCTTGTGGCTGAAACACACTACTAAGCACCCACACTTAAAGGAGATGATTTCTTTTTTCTTTAAGCTCAACATTACTGCTTCTCTTCAACCAAAGAAAACACAGAAATCATACAAGCATAACTGAGGTTGAATATACAGTGTGAACTAATCAACGGGTCACAGCAAGAAGTAAGGGGAATTTTTTAAATTCCTATACATAATGGAAACAATATATCAGCATCTGTGGGATACAGTGAAAGCAGTTCTGAGAGGAAGTTTCTGAGAAAGAGTGCTATGTGGTATTAGAAAGAAACAGAGTAATTTTCAATAAATAACCTAATGATTTAAAAGTCTAAGATAAAAAGGCAAATCAAACCAAAAACCAGTAAAGGGAGAGAAATCAGAAAGAACAAAGGCTAAATCAATGAAATTGAAACTAAAACTGCGAAGGATCAATGAATCAAAGAGTTGGTACTTTGAAAAAACAACTGTAATTGTAAAACCCTTAGCTTAGTTTATGGGAGAGCGAAAAGACCTATATTAACAAAATTAGAACTGAAATAGGAAACTAGGGACACCATGAAATCTAGACTATGATTAGAAATCCTTTTGAAAATTACAGCTCTCAAAAGTGAGGAGATGTAAAAGTGGATATATAGAAGATGTGTATGAGATTATATATATATATATATATATATATATATATATATATATATATATATATATTTTCATTTTATTCTCCAAGGATAACTTCCAAATGCATATTCCCAGACTATATTTTCCAATAGCTACTATTATAGAATGTTTAATTTTTGTCAATCTAGTATGTGGAGATGGTTTCCCATTAAAGTCTGTAGGTGATTTCTACATATGTTTGGATTTTTTATGAGACCTATTTTCTGTGATGAGTTATATTTTGTTGATATGTTATTTTGTTTTTTGTAAATTTTAAATATACTATTTAGGTTCCATTATTTTAATCTTTTCATTGTCATTCAAGAAACCATCTATGTTTCTCACAGGGACTACTGTAACTTTCTAATGAGTATCTGTATGGTCTCCTTATCCAACACAAACTTTCAATCAGTTTATGAAGTGGACCTTTGGACAAGTCACTATAGTATAGCTATTTCTTGGCTCCACCAATTTCTATGGTTACAGCTCTTTGAAGATCAAGATTATCATGATAACAATGAAGTTAAGAGTGCATATTAAATTTCATAAGAAGACAGGGCCTTTGATTAATTGTGTTGAGCCACCAGCTATGCTAACTTCCTATAGCTTCAAAGTAACTTTAGAATGCAATATCCTGAAACAATAAAGGAATATTAGGAACAACATAGACTGTACTTGATCCTCCTGGAATAAGACCTATAATACTTGTGCTATGCATTTCATGTTATCTCACATGGAAAACTAAAGCAGTGGACTTTAGAGCCCTTTCCATTGACTTATGACACATGGCATACACAAATAAATCTCCACCTAAAGAGAATAATATTCTTGAGTTGTGATGTGTCAAGGCTTAGGGTTTTTGCAAGGGAACAATATAACACATGACATGGTTTTAAGATTATTTCATAATCACCCAAAGAATCATATAAAAGAGTACAGGAAATCTGCCTACACACTAACAACCAAAGAATTCAGTTAAGGGCCTGTATCATAATATCCTGCATGAATCAAGCTGAATAACTAGAACTCACAACAGTGTCCCTTGCAAGTCCAATTGGAGGCCTAGAGTCCATGACAATGTCTTATGCTGGCCCATATCTGTGCTAGAAATGCTCAAAGTTCAATGGTGAATGCAAGATAGTTCATGCCAGCAGGACAAATGATTTGTGCTAGCAGGGTGAAGAATCTGCACTGAAGCCAGGAAGCAGCTCTCAAGGTAAGAAGCAGAGCTCTTCCAAAGATACCACAACCACCCTCAGCAACAGTGAGATTCTGAACTCCTCTGATGATGAGGTAAGCTGAGTTCCCATCAAGAAAGCCAACTTGACAAGACTCTAAGCAAAGTTAAGCTGTGCACCATCTTCTTTTCTAGATCCAGCAAGCAATGCTCAAGATGAGGACCAGAACCCCCTAACGGTGAACTGAGGCTGTTCTCAGTGACAACAAGGTCCCAAGCTCCTCTTCTGACAAGAATATCTAAGTTCATCAAAAATGCCAGCATGACAATGTCGTACAGCAGAACAGCCCCAGAGAACCAGCAGTTTGCTACAACTCCAGCAGCTTCATGAAACAGCTTCCCTAACAGGCTGTCAACAGCTTCTCCAGTTCTACCTCTTAGCCTGCTTACAACAACCTTCAGGTGGACCTCCCAAACCCAATACCAGGATAACTCAATTCATCTGGGTGTAACAAGGTGACCAGTGTCCGGCGCTGCTCCCGTCCCGCGGAAGAAGACACTTAGACACTCTGAAGCGGGTTCAACAAGCCTTTATGGATCAGGATGCAAGCCTCTACATGCGTCCGCTAGCAGCGGCGTCCAACGTGCAAGCAACAACGGATTTCCTGGTTTAGCAGACTATATAGATTTTACAGACCAATCACAATCATACACGTGTTCAGATGTCATTGGTAGGATCATAAAAACGGCGGGCTTTTCCCTGGATAGGAGGAGCCCAGGCACGGCAACAAGAACCAGAAGCCGGATGTAAGCGCCATCTTGGCAGACATGATGGGCGGGGGAGCGAGGAGCGGTCGCCATCTTGGAATG